>APFE030563407.1:0-23916 GCA_000404065.3 Pinus taeda
TGGATGCTTCGGCATGTATAAATATGTATTGTAACATTGAAAGGAATATAATGAAAAATCAATCTGGTAGTCTCGGTTTTGAGATCCAACAGGAAATCTCTGTGTATATGTGTTTTATGTGTTATGCTCTCACATTTTATTTTTCCTGTGATTTACTTGAATGATTCTAGATCATGCTAAGTTTTATAAATTATGTAGCCTCAAAGGCATTGAAAAAAAATCAGAGAGTGAGAGAGAGTGAGTGAGTATGAAGAAGAAAAGGACATGAATAGGCCATGATTTCTCTTGTAAATAATTTATTTCTTAATTAATTATTTCAGTGATTTGTGTGCATATGTATTGTCTGGAACTTTGAGAGATTTTAACATTTATCAGGGATAATATGCTGGATTTACTGTGTATTGCAATGCATGGTTATATGCATAGACAGAGTTTAAAGATTTTGGGTTTTGCAGGGAGGAGCCTTGCATCAAGTGGTATCAGAGCTAGAATGTTCAGCTAAAGATGTTTGTTTTCTTTTTTGAGAACTGAAGTATGATGAATGATTTTAAATTTGATATGCAAGCATACACAAATGCAATGAAGAAGATTGCAACAGTGGAAAGAATACAAGATCCTGCAAGATCTTAGAGGTGAGATGAGTTTTTGAGTTGAAATTTATGATTTAAGTTTATGGTTGCAGAGAAGGTGGTAGTGAACCTGGCATTCAGCTGAAGGCTGGATAAGGAGGACAAGTGCAGTGTCCTGAAGAATAAGGTGAGTTGGAGAGATAGCCTAGAGAGAGCAGAGAGAGTGCTCAAGAGGTTCCAGAGGCATTGAACCAGTACTTACCAAAAGACTGAGTGAGGAGAAGTTGGTGAGGTAAGTGGCAACAAGAGAGATTTTTGTTGCAGAGCCTAGTACAACTCATGGTGAGTGAGAAACTCATGAGGAAGCAGTCTGGCAGAGTCAGAAGGAGTTTTTGTAGAGGAAGAAGAGGTTCAGAGAAATGGCACCGAAATGAGATGACTGCAGAGGTTCGAGAAAGAGAGATTGCAGTAATAAAGGTACAGTTGCACGTACTAGAAGAATGGCTACAAGAGCAGGAAAATCAGAAAGGAAAATGGATCTTTCCACTGAAGGGAAAGAGAGTGATTTGGCGACAATTGCAGAGGAGGTTGAAGCAAATTCTGATTGCCTTGTTGAAAAAGGAACTTAGAGTTCTTGTGCCAGAGATGAAATTTGAAGATTCCACATGCAGACCTGATCAAAGGGAAGTGCTGAAGAAAACAGTCAAGACTAAAAAGTCTTGCACTTTTAAAATTGATGAGTTGTGTGTGTTTGCAGGTGCAGAGGAGGTTTCCATTGATGAAAGAGAGGAGGAGATCATTGATGATTTCTTGAGTTATTGGGTAGATCCAGATCAGCTGGATAATGTGAACTCTTGTGTTTGTATAGCTTACAATTGTGATGTGATTACAGGTGTTGAGGAGGATGTGCCATCTTGTGAAACTGTTACAGCACAAGAGGAAGTTCTTGTGGATGTTGAAGAAGAGAATCAGTTTGAAGCACAGATAAGGGAAGTAAGAGCTGACACTATTGAACATTTTGTGCAAACTCAAAGTTTATGTATGAATTCAGGTGATGATGATATGCTTCAGCGATGCTACAGAGAAATTGCATTGTTAGAATATTTGTTGGAGAATCCACAGTATGACGAGGAGATTGCAGAAGAAAGAGTTCAATGCAGTGAACAAGAGGGAAAGGACATCATGGAAGCAGATGATATGAGAGGAAGACTGGTTGATAGTCTTGAGAATTCTTTAGAGGATTCTTTGGAAAGTTTGGATCAGCATACTGATGTGCTGATAATGGAGGAGGATTTAGAACAGTATACTGAAATGCTGGCAAAGGAGTACAAGGCACTCATGCCTTATGATTTTTATTCTGACAATTGTTTTGTGAGTACAGGTTTTATTGAAGATGCTGGAGAAAATCTGTTAGACAAAGAAATTGAACTGATGAGGGAGATAATGGTCAAAGTATCCTGGAAGAGACTAACAGTAGTGAAACAAAAGAGAAGCAACAGAAGCGGCAGTGAAAGAAAGACAACAGAAGATTGTGAGAGTGCAGCTAGTGGAACAAGCGAGCATAAGATATGGAGACCTAGAGAAAAGCACCAAGCAATGGCAGATGAAGACTTGCAGAACAAAGTGTGGGATCTAGGAAAACCAAGACCAAAAGACACATGATCACGAGACTCGTGAATTTTTCTACCTTGGGAGTGTGATGCAGGACCATTCAGCCCAAGGGAAATTATTGTAAATAATGGACATAGGGGGTCAAGCATTTCTAGAATTATTTTCCTAAGTTCCAAGTCAGTCTAATATTTAGGCTTTTAAGTGTGATTTAATTAAATATTCTAAAAATAAATAAATGAGAAAGTAGGAACTAGGGAGAGCTTTTAGGCATAAAAGGAATGGATGTGGATCATTAAGTGATAAGGAAGCTTTTCTATTTTAGAACAGGGAAAAAGAAGAAATAAAGCCTCAAGATGTTTTTTGCCATATGTATGCTTTCCATGTAGAGTCTTAGAGCTTTTAGTTGAGTGATTCTAGATCATGCTAAGTGTTATAAATTATGTAGCCTCAAAGACATTGAAAAAAAATCAAAGAGTGAGAGAGAATGAGTGAGTATGAAGAAGAAGAGGACATGAATAGGCCATGATTTCTCTTGTAAATAATTTATTTCTTAATTAATTATTTTAGTGATTTGTGTGCATATGTATTGTCTGGAACTTTGAGAGCTTTTAACATTTATCAGGGATAATATGTTGGATTTAATGTGTATTGCAATGCATGGTTATATGCATAGACAGAGTTTAAATATTCTGGGTTTTGAAGGGAGGAGCCTTGCATCATCTTCTCTCCGTGGCACTTTCGTATCATCTTGCCTACAAATAAATATGTGAATAACTGCACCAAGCTGTCTGAAATGAAGTGAAATGAAGTAGATGGAATATCCAGACGACTGCACCTATATGAGTTAACATCTATAGAGTTTCTCAATATTAACTAATTTTGTAGAGGGCTAAATAGTTAACATTATTTAAAGGCATAATAAAAGTCTACAATTCATTTCATAACACATTTATCCTTTGTTCTATACTTTAAACCAGAGTGTGAAATTTATTAGTTTATGGAAAATTTTTATCTATGGTTCCTAAGGTGAAATATAATAAACCTCTCCTTATACATATACTGAAGAATGTAACCCCACTAGTTAATGGAGTTTTAATTTCATTGGAATGAGAAACAAAAACTTAATAGATTAGAAAGGACAAATTTTTTCTTTTACAACTATATATAAGTTCTTAGTTTCACTTCAATAATTAAATAATTCAGTGATCCGCTATAAGGTCTATCATAATCTTCTATTCATTTACTTATGTAAAATAATACTTCTAGCTTTCAATATTATATTAATTGACATTATCTATTCTCTAGTAGAGACTTAAATTCAACATATAATTATACAAGTTTAATCAAAAGAAGTGGCCTTAATCTCTATCCATGCATGACACATTATTTCATATACTTACAACTCTTCTCTTCATATCCATGTGCTCAATTAAGTAATCCATTAGCCATCATAAGGTAATCAATTAACCATCATAGGAATTCGACTATAACAATCATTATAGTCATAGATGTTCATTAGATTGGTCACTTGAAAATAATTCAATATAGGCATGCAAAACCAGTAATCTATATAGTTAATTCTAAGAAATTCATTTTCAAAATTTAGTCAAACTATAATGCCATTAATGTATTTCAATTTCAACATATAAAGTAGAACATAAATTACTCCTAAGCATAGTTAATCTTTGGGGAATATTCAAGAATATAACACCCTCCACCGAGTATTGATGTAAGATCTTCTTGCATGAAGGAATCAACAATCCCTTAGGTTCCTAAGTATTTTGTCTTATAGATTCCTAGCATCATATTTTTCGCAATTTATTGATTTAATGTCTTCAGTTCTTTTGCTAGGCCTCTTTGTTTTAGTTTTCAAAAATAATTATTTTTCTTTTCTTTAAAGCACACTTTTCTCTTCCACTATGAGTTATTCTACTTTTTACCCCCACTTAGCATTTCTCTCCACCTAGGTGATTAATATAATATTCCTCTCCCATTATCTTAATATTTTTAATAACTTTCCCCTAAGGATTTTCAGGAGACTTTTAAGGTCCACCTTATAGATTTTAACCACTTTGTAGCTTTTAATGACTTGGCAAGAAGTTTCTAGTACTTTCTTGCTCTTTCATGTATATTTGCAAACAATTTTTTGTAATTCAATAAAATATAATATAATTACATCATCACATGCTTTCCATTTTAGCTTACATAGCCATTAAGTTCAAGAATAGTTTCAAAGTATAAAAAGAGCCATTGTCTCAACAAGAAAAGCATAGGGGTGTTACACCATATGTAATTTCATGGTTTAAATTGTGTTTTTGAATGCATAAATCCATTTAACCCATGTGTAGTTTGCATGATGTAATTATTCCTTTATTAGAATTTATGATTTTAAATTTTTTGAAAAACTTTAAATCACGGTAACAACTCTTAAGATAAGGCTTAGTTGGATATTATTAATCAAATATGTAAGTATTAATTTATTGTTATGAATGAAATATTTTTTATTTCACTTAGATTTTATTTGAAAATATAAGAGGTGTTATCAAGTGAGAAGTCACCCTACCCTAGTGTTAGGAAATTAATTAAAAATCAGTTGGAGTTCAAGAAGAGATAGTTTTTGAGGTGATGATTGTCACAACCTAAACCTCAGTCTTGTAAATATTCCTAAACCCCAAAATTGTATGATGGGATAAAAATGTCATGCAAGGGTGAAGGAAGAGATAGATTTCCAGAGAGAAAGGAAATATGGGAAAATAGAAATTCAATTATTGAACTAGTTGGACACTCCTAGGGAAAAAGGAAGAAAGGTATCAAGTACTAATTACGATTTCTATCACAAGCTAAGCATGAGACTTGGGGGTTGTTGGTAAAATAGTTAATTTGGTTGAGAGAAGCTTGCTTTATCATGTTATATTTTAACATATTCATAAAACATAACAGACTTCTTGGTTCAAAATTCTTTAAAGATTATTAAATTTTTGATATATATTATGGTAGTATGCATAGGAAGGAGAGTATGTATAAGAGAACATGGTTTGCAATTTATTAAATGGGTTCTTTTCAAATAAATAGACATTTTTTTTCCATTTAAATAATGTGAATAGAGTGGAAAACTAATCTTGGCTACATCATTAAATAAAGAATTAGTAGCATTAGCATAGTGGTAGGTGAGTACAAAAGGAAAAAAATTGCTCACCCTTCACAAATTTAGTTCCTACTTAAGGTGTAAAAGTACTCTTAAGGAGTAGATGAAGTAACTCATAGTTTAGAAGTGTAAGAGATAGTTCCCTTGGACCAAGAATTTTCTTAGAAGTAGTAAGAGTTTAGCATGGTCTAGGGCTAGTATGGAAAGTTTAGGGTTATTAAAATTAAACAAAGTAAGGATAAAAAGAAGTGAGCATGAAGGTATAGTGGCATTTCTCCATTAGGAAGACAATAATTGGATACCTATTGTAATTCCAAATATGTAGGGCAAGAAATAAAAAGAGCTTGTTTATACCACATAGTAGAACTACATATAGCTTACATAGACATGAGACCAAGAAATTGCATAAAAATATAGCAATATCTAAGGGTGAAATCTTCTTTTATTTCTTACCCGAAATAGGAATAGGTTGACTAAGCCTCATATATCTGAAGGAATTTTTCAATTCAAGAAGTAAATTGAGAAATATTAAATTTAAATTATATTCTTGTAATAAAAAATATATCATCTATAGAACCTAATAAATAAAATACTCAAGAAATTTTACATTACTACAACCAATTTGTTAAGAAAACATCATTATAATAAAATAGAATACAAGTAGCTCAATTATATGATGTAAGAGAGGACTTGTAGAATAATACATGTATACTTAATTATTGTTCAAAACTTAGTAATAGAGACTTTTCACACACTAATAAAATTGAGTAACAATAGAGTGAGTATGAGGAATTAAATACAAACATTTCAAGAAAAAAATTAACCAATTTGTGGTTGTGGCCATGGTAGGCTCGAGAATGTCATATGATCATAACATCCTCTGACAAAAAGAAAAAAATAAGAGTTTAGGGGATATTGTTGTAAGTGTAATTAACCAAGGTATACATAATCATAAGATATTTTCCATGCTAACAGGAAGATAACAGTAAAAGACTAAATTGGAGGAAAAATAAGGAAGAAGACTCCATTAGCAAGTAGGAACTAAATTTAAGTACAAACCTTGAGAAAAATTAAAGGATTTATTCCCTATATTAAGGGATTTATCCCACATATTATATAAGAAAATTGGTTAAATGATAGAGAGTTAGTGCAAGAAGGAAATCCTTGTGAGCAATGTGGAAAGGAAGGATTTGAAGTAGTTAACATTGTTAAAAAAGAATCATCCAATATAAAATTTAAGAAAAAGAGGATAACCTTAATAATTACCTATAAGGTAACAAAAGCTTATGTGTGAAACCAATATTTAGAATAATTATTGATAGGACCATAAAAACACCAAAGTAGAGGGGAAATTTGAGAGTTAAGTAAAAGTTAATGAAAAAAAAAACAAACTGATAAATAAAGGAAATGCAAAGAAAGCAAAAAGACAAATGTGAATTTATGGTGAAATAATTGATAATAACCTTTGTATAGTGAAAATTAGTACCAAACTTAGAGCCAAAAACAAAATTACTCTCTCATAATGAAAATTGACATTAAAAGTCAAAGATCTCATTGAAAAAAGTGGGGAAAACCATGAAACATTAAAAAAATTGGGAAAACCATGAGACATTATAAGGAATGGCCAGAGCCACTTTTGAGTACCACGCACCTGCATAGAGGAAACTCTGTCATCTATTAAAAGTTTTTTAAAAATCTTAGAACATAATTGAAATAAGGAGCCTTAATGGAAAAATCTAATATTTTTTTTTTAAGGTTGGCCATTATGTGTAGCCTTAGACTGTTAATTTATTAAACCACCACTTAGAACCCTAAAATTTCTTCAATCAAGAATGTACCTCACAAAGCAGATGAAAAGTGTGTGAGTAGAGCATATAAAAGAATGTTTAAGGGTTTGAGAACTAAAGAGGAGGAAAATCCCTTAGAACTTGGAGAGTGTTCAATTAGTAAACTTAGTAATGTGAATAATGGAGGAGGAAGGGGGTAGTAACCCTAACCTTGTATCCCACCATTAGATCTCTAGGCTTGATCTCTCCCATCACTTACTCACAAACCACATGGGCCAAACAAGGTTTCATAATACAAATAGGACATGAAACCATATATCACATGGTACACCACAACATAGTTGGACTGCATTGATTCCTAGCATAAGGTTAAGGTGGTAGTGTATCTATTATGTTTACCTTACTTAAGACAAACCACATGGGTCAAACAAGGTGTCATAATACAAATAGGACATGAAACCATAAATCACATGGTACACCACAACATAGTTGGACTACATTGATTCCCATCATAAGGTAAGGTGGGTGTCATGATACAAATAGGACATGAAACCATAAATCACATGATACACCACAACATAGTTGGACTACATTGATTCCCATCATAAGGTTAAGGTGGTAGTGTATCTATTAGGTGTATGGGATATGAATTGAAGGGTAGTGGGTAAAAAATGAGTTATAAACCTCCTTTGGTGAATATGATATTAAATGTAAGGTTCTTGGTATCAAATGTGTTATAAACCCCTTTTCTTATCAAATTTCCCAAAAGCCACATCACTATTACGGCGAAAACAGGGAAGAATTCCCCTATAGCTTATCATATGGGTCAAACAAAAATCCTAGCATGGCTTGAGGATAATAAGTCTACTTAGATTCAGAGTTTAGTATCAAGAAAATTAGGATTAGAGTTCTCGCTAATAAGGAGACTTAGCTTTAGAGTTCTAGATCAAGTAGTCTCCTTAGAGAGGAAGTTGAACACTTAATTGCTAGTGGGGATAAAGTGTGCCGTTGCACATAGAATTGGATCTAAGTTCTTCAATGCCCTTGTGAATTCATGACAACATATTTGTTGAATGGGATAGTGAGGGGAGATGTGAAATCTTGGCCACGGATTTCCTTTGGCATCCTCACATTAGTGAGGTGGTATAGGTTCTTTACATATCTGTGTAGAACCCTTGTTCAAGTATAATTTGTGTTGTAGACAAGGGAGGGGTCTCCCTTGTGAATTTAGTCTATTTCCTTATATAAGATGCATCAAATCTCCTCTAGTGTCCAAATCTGCACTTGGGTTTGTGGTGGGCTTCTAGCTAGGTGGGGAGGGAGTGGGAGAATTTTATGGGTTCAGGTGGGGGCTATTCTTTCTACTAGAAGAGGATAAGGTGGAGCACCTTCTACTTTGCAGTTCTCTAAGATAATTTTGTGTCCTTTACCAGTTTACTTGTGCGTGTGTGGTTTGACTTGAGTTTCAACTCTAGGATAAGGTCTTTATGAAGGCCTTATTTGTGGTTCCACCTAGACCCTTGGGGTCTCTCCTCCCCAACCTTTCCCTCCTGGTAGTCTTAATGACCTACATGCCATAGCACTAGGGCCATCTTTGTAGGGGTTAGCAATTAACTATGGAGGAGAGTGGCATAAAAATCATTAGTATTGAGACACCTTTGCTAGCACCTAAACGGAGGAGGCACCTTCTATCTCTGGTGCCAACACCTTGGACCATTTGATTGTGCCAACTACCAGGGATTCTCTTGTGGCCTAGTTGCACAACATTCATGGGAATATGGATATCATGTGGTAGAAGAGATACTAAGGGTGAAACTAGGTGGTAGTCTACATCAACTACATGAAGCACCTTTAGAATGAAATTCTAGACCATCTCTACAACCTTAGACTACAGCTTCCATGCCCCCCAACCCACCTCCTTAATATGTTGGCTCCTTTCCATGCCCCCCAACCCACCTCCCACCTCCTTAATATGTTGGCTCCTACTCTTGTTTCTCTTGTGTTTTGCTTATTTAAGTCATGGCTAATAAGCCTATGAGAAATCAAGACTGAACTTCATTGTCCTCTAGGCCAAAGTCTTGTGTGAATAAAAGAGAGAAGAGAGTATAGATAACATGGTTTTCCAAAAGGCCCAAATCTAAAAGTATAATAAAAATGAAAATGAGGGAAATTTTTTTATAGAGATAATAATAATATAATGAAAATTTCTTGAACCACAAAAATTCCATCAAAATAATTATGCATGTCTTTAATAGTAAGCTATACAATATCTCTAAAAACAATAAATCTTTTAAATATAAATACATATTTTAAACATTAAAAAATATTATAAAAAATAAAACTACAAACAAATTAATATAAATAAATAAATAGCAACCTAAATATATATCTAGATCTGAATTACAACACACAACTATTGAACTAAAGCTAATTTTTTTTTTTCAAACCGAAAAATGTCCCAATAAACATCTATTATCAAATAATACGTAAATGAAGTCAACAAGATTCTCAATAAACATCTATTATCAAATAATACGTAAATGAAGTCCGATTTTATGAGAATTTCCAGTGCCAGATTTTATGCTTGCAGAGGGGGTTCCGTGACCAAACTGCTATTTTTCCAGAGAGAGTGGAGATGGGTGTTGGCCCAGGGGACAGGTCTGATGAGGACGCACACACTATGGCATGTAATGCTCCTTCGATACGTCGATTAACTCATCGAAACTCTGCACTCTTGTCGGCATACAATTTCGATTTGAAATTGGAAATTTAGGTATGTCGATTAACTCATCGAAACTCTGCACTCTTGTCGGCATACAATTTCGATTTGAAATTGGAAAAGGTTGTTGTATACTAGACTCATGGGGAGGCTCATACGCCAATGAGAAACTGGAAATGGCACCATCTGCCGCGCGGCCTAACATATTACAGCTTGATTGGCCATCCTGGATCTTCTGATTATTCACATTATCTTTTGCAGTGTGGACGGGAGTACTGTACTCGTGTTCAGGCTCCTCCACGACCGAGAAATTGCCAATACCGCTATCATTGATTGCTTGCTCATACTGAATGTGCTGCTTAGTTTGCTTCACAGTCTGAGTCTCTTGTTTATCATCGTAGATTTTTCTTCTTACTTGGGGCGCTCTACCTGCAGCACGGGCGGCCACCTTTATACATTGCTTTACTTGCGCTGGTCGTACTACTGGAAAATCAGCATTAGGAATCGAATGGGGCATACCTGCAGCGATCAAGATTTAAGAACTGGTTCATATTTCAATTTAAAGAGTGAATATTGATCTAAAATGTGCCCTCTTTGTTTAAAGTAGATTTTAATGTCAAAGAATAGTTTTTATCGATTCAAATAATTATAAACTATCATTTCCACTAGCCCATATGGAAGAACATCATAGATGAAAAAAATTGTACTTTAGGTGATCTAACTATAGCCAAATTTGAATAAAAAAAGAAATCTTAACATTAAATGTAATACAATCAAACAATTTGTTCAAAACAGAGACAGAAACGTGGTTAACTTCCTTCTTCCTTAGCAAGTGCTCAGTCCAAGAGCTTACTTTTATTAAAAATTGCAACAGACTGGACCTTTGAGTTTCATTGCCTCATTGAGACTCAACCCTTAGCCATCATATGGTAATTGTTCCAGATCAAATTTTTGTGCAAGTATGCTCCACGGAAGATTCCATTTATACAAGTCTCCATTAGCATAATCAAAGGCCCAGTTCTTTTGATAAGGATCTGTAGCAGCCCAAATTTCCTGATCAATTCTGATCAAGATGCTTCAATAAATTACTCCCATGAAATATTGTTCACTGGATACTTGACAACCACTCAGGTTTGAAGATGGCAGTGTAAATAGACACTGTGTCTAAAACATTCATCAATAATGAGAGAAGCCAAATATGTGTGCCTTAGGGTGAATGGACCAAGTTCATCCTTCTTTATTCTTTGCTGCATCAAATACAATATCCTTGAGAGTGTAGTAAAAATTGGGCAAAGGTATGATAGGAAGTTCTTGAGAAGGGGGCATGGTCTTCCTTTCTTCAGTTTCTTAAAAAAACCTATGCCACTTATTGATACTCTGAACTTAATAAAGGGAAGTCTGGACTGAAATGGATGGTTTGACAAGGATAAAGGATAGTGGACAAGGAGGTTATGCTAAAGAGTGATTTAAAAATGGTAGCAAAACTCAGATCCCAAATACCTCAAAGGCCATCCTCAAATAATATCAAGGGGAATGTGGAAAGGTAGAAATGTTCAAATCTTTGAAGACAGATATATAACTCTTTTTCAATGTGCCTTCCAAGGTCAGTCAATCTTCTCAAACTTCAAACCTTTTCATCAACCCCCACAAGAAAAAGTTGATTCTTGCTCTTATGGACAAATCTGGAACATGGGGATTACTTTGATGGATCTAGTCAAGGTACCTCCAAAATTAACATTAAGACTGGAATCATACATACATGACAGACCAAGATTAAAGAGTTCCATCACTAAAATATGTGGCCATTAATTTACCCATTTCTAGGGCCAACAATCAGAAATAAAAAAACAAAAAGAAAAAGCTTTGCAAAATTAATACATACTTTTATATAGAGTAATGTGAAATCTTTTAGTTGTGGAAACAAGATAGTAGTGGGTATTTGATGATATAGAGAGGTTTACAATTTATTTCATGATATAGAGGGGTTAATAATTTTGTACATTTTTTATTTTTTTTCAGAACATTAGTTAATCTTAGGTTATTCTTATTTTTCTTCTAGAAATTATCATAAATAATAATAAGTAGTAGACAACACCATACAATAATGGGTAAAAATAAAATAGAAGACACAAAAAATTCTAGGTGTAAAACCCCTTTAAAGTGGAATGCTTGTAAATAATATTCTATTCCTCCTTGTTCAAAGAAAATTGTTTACATCTGGATTTTAGGAAGGACTAGTCTACCCCTAATTCACAAGCTATGATTTGTAAGACTCTACTAGACAGTACTATCCTATTGTAACTAGAAAGATGTCCCAAACCTTGGGTACAAATGAAGTCACAACCTCAACACTCTATTTACCCATTATTATTGGGAATGATACTTAATTGCCCTTGCCTTATTAATATAATACTCTTCTATGAATACCTAAAATCTTTTAATTCTTTTTAAGTGAAATTTTTTGTAATGCTCTTCTATCAATATCTAGAATCTTCACAAGCATATAAAAAAACACAAGGAAAGGCTAATGTTTGAACCATGCATACCTATATTGGAAGACATCAATGAAGCTGAAGCAGTACTAATGTTGGTAGTCTACATTGCAGGAGAAACTTCCTTATGCTCTTGCTCAATGAGGTTGGAAACTTCTAATTCCCGACCCTTGTTCTCCACACCAATAAGAGGCCCTATGGTTTCTGCAGCCTTCCACGCTACAGACTTAATGTGCTTGGCAGTTTGAGAAGGAGAACAGATCTGTAATATGCTTTTGATGTGAGCAGAATACTCTTGAAAGTTCAAACTATTAGCAGGTGAGTCTCCCTTTAAGAACAGGAAGGCTGAGTCGAACGCAATGGCAGCCATCTCTGCTGTCGGAAACATTCCCAGATGGACCCGGTTTTCCTTACCGTTAGGTTTCCTCTTATTAGAGAGCCGCTCTCTCCACTTGCTACTAATACGCGTCACACCTATGTATTGCCTTGATCCTCTTTCGTTAATGTTGACACTAGGGCCTCCAACACTAATACCTGCCTTTGTCTGGAAGGCCTCTGGAATAAGATGAACAGCCACTTGGTTTCCTTGTTCTTCAGTGCTTGTGGGTTCAATATACGAACCTCCGTCATTACCATTATGCCGCATATCTCCAACAGCAGACTTGGAATCTCGGTTAGGCAGGAACCGAGAGATTATAAAACCTGTGAAACAGAAATAAACCTAGAAAGCTACAATAGGGTATATGGAGGAAGTTCAAGATTCACAAGAATCCGAGGATCATTTTATGTAGAGCAGACAGAATGATTCAGAATAGGTCCGAGATTGTCTGACATATTGATATGATTATATATATAAAAGGATTGGCGACCTAGTTTTCGATCAGTTGTTTCAAAGATCCATATAAGATGTAGGGCAGTGAGAACAAGCCCTATAAATACCAGCCTGGAGAGTTAGAGTCTCCATGCTATGGATATGGAGTATACCATTTACGAGGGGGCATTGACAAGAACGATTTTAAGGTTTGAGTTGGGATACGGAGGTTTAAAGGTTAACTTCAACTAGTCATGGATTAACAGGGTTGATTGTTGCGCTTAATTGGATCTAGGAAGTAATGTAAATTCATCTTTAATAAATGAAATGATTAGGTAACAAGTGATATTTTTTATTAATAAATAATTTAAAGTTATTCTTCATTAATAGTGAATGAACCAAACAGTTATTAATTTTTTATTTATTTATAAATAATTAATAGTTATAATATTTTTTGGTTTGTAATTATTAGATTAAGGATTAATCTCCATTTTAAAATACCTTACAAAAAATTATTAAATTAAAGAGTATTATAAAGTTTTTTTATTTATTTTTTATATAGTTATTAATAATTATAAATAATTATTAATTCTATAATTAATTAAAATTAATTAAGTTAAATTTTATTAATAAAATATACTAGGTGTGTTAATTTTTTGGAATAAGGTTTTTAGAATATTAGTTTAGTGATTGATGATTATTATTTTAAATGTAATTATTCTATTTTAACATTAGTTATGGTTTATTGGGTATGTAGTATTACTAAGTCATGATAGTAGTCCATGCTATTGTAATAAAAGTTGTTTACAATTTGTGCATTTTATAGTAAAGTGAGCTTCTAGATAAAAGATTGAAACTATGCATTTTCTATGTTTTTAATTAAATAGATTTGTTTAACAAATGTCATGTGAACAAAAGAGTTATGGTATTTGGAGCATGTGACATTAACAAGTCATGGTTTTGGCCCATGATATTATAACAAATCCTATGGTCAAATTAAATATTACATTGCAAAGTGTTGGTGAATGGTCATGGTTAAGAATAATAATTAATAAAATATAGTTATGATTTAGTTAATTTTTATTCTTTTTTATTTTATTTTTGACAATGTGAAATCTATGATGAGATATGGGTTTGTTATTACTAAGATATGGAGTTGGCCCATGACATTATAACAAAGCTTATTCACAAATTAAGGATATACATGATAAAGTGTTGGTGAAGCCCCATGGTTAAGAATAACAATAATTTAAAATAAAATTATGATTGATTTAATTTTTATTTTATTTTGAGAATGTGAAATATATCATAGAAAAATGTTTTTATTCTTATCAAATTCTACCCAGGTAATTGAAAGGTGAAATACTTTTTGAAAAAAAAAACTAAGGAAAAATAAAAATGATTGGACCCAAAGATTTACAAATTATATTTTATTATTTATAATTGAAGAATAATTAATAATTTTTATTAATCACATATAGCAAATTATAATTATTGTTGCTATTTATAAATGCAATTTTTTTTTGTTTATTAATAAAATTATGAATAGTCTTTAAGTGCATTTTTTTGGAGTTTCTTACTAATTTTCTAGTGAGAATCACCCAAAAGCAATTGTGGCCAATTCTTGATTTATGTTGTCTAAACTAATTTTTGACTTCATATATGTATTCATCATCCCCATAAACCCTAAAGGCACTTCAATTGTGAAAAGTTCATCTATCAAAGTAGGGCATCTAGACAAATTATATGATTAAGCAAGAAAACTTTCCAAAAGGTTGCCCATAAACACTACTTGTTAAAATTAATTCTAATTAAATAATCATAAATATAAAATAATTTTAACTCAACCTTACTATGTTATGGGTTAGGATAATTTCTATAGCTCCCATTGCTAAATAGCCTCCATGATTAAAAGGTCATGGGTCAATTATGGTGGATGAACTCTGGGTTAGGCTTAACTAATTTGGCCACATATTTTTAGAAAAGAAATATTCAAATATAATATATATAATAATTAAATAAAAACTAAATTTTCCATAAATGTTCCATAAGATCTCATTTCCCTATTTTTTGAGGTCAAAGATCCACATAAATTGTAGGGAAGTGAGAACAAGGACTCTAAATACCACCATGGAGAGTAGTCTCCATGCTATGGATATGGACTATTTCATTTAAGAGGGAGCATTGAGAAGAAGGATTTTAATGTTTGAGTCCCCATAAGGAAGTTTAATGATACTTCAACTCATGCTAGATTAACAAAATTGATTGTTGCCCTTAGTTGGATCTAGGAAGGAATGTAAATGATTCTATTTACTTCTTTAATTAAGGATAAACAAAATAATGATATTTTTTTATTAATATAGTAATAAATAGTTATATTATAAATTTCAATTGGTTTGTAACTTCTAGATTAAGGGATTAATCTTCGATTTAAAAATAAGTTATTAGAAAATTATTAAATTTAGAAAGTATTTATAATAGTTTTTTATTAATCTTTATAGTTATTATAATAAGTTAATAATTAATTTTAAAATAATTAAAAGAAATTAATTAATTTATTAATAAAATAATAATTATATAGTAATAATTAATTTTACTAATAAAGTATAATAGGTGGGTTTATTTTAGAATAGGGTTTTTAGAATATTAGTTTAATTGTTGATGACTATTGTTTTATTTTAATTAAATGAGTTTATTAAAAAAATATGGTGTGAACATTAGTTATGGTTTTTTGGTTATGAGGTATTACTAAGTCACCATAATAGTCCATGTTATTGTAATAATGAATCTTTACAAATTATGTATTTCATAGTAAAGTGAACCCAATATTGTTCCACATAAAAAGTTGACATTTATTTTAAATGTAGCTATGCCCTTTCTATGTTTTTAATTAAATAGATTTGCTTAAAAAAATGTCATGTTATGGTTTCTTGGGCATGAGGCATTACTAAGGCATGGCATTGGCCCATGATATTATAACAAAACTTATTCACAAAATAAGGATTTGCAGGGTAAAGGGTTGGTCAATCCCCATGGTTATGAATAATAATAATATAAAATATAGTTATCATTTAGTTAATTTTTGTCCTTGATTTTATTTTTCACATTGTGAAATGCATCACCACATAAATGTTTGGCATTTCTAGGTCATCAAAAATAAAATGTTTATGTGGTAAAGTGTTGGTCAATCCACATGGTTAGGAATAATAATAATTTAAAATAAAATTATGATTTAGTTAATTTTTATCCTTCTTTTTATTTTTGACAATGTAAAGTGTATCATGAGATAGATGTTTTGATTCTTATCAAAGTCTACCAACATGTATGAAGAAATATGAAAATGTAAAATACTTTATTAAAAAAAACAAGTAACAAAAGAAAAATAAAAATGATTGCACCTAAAGATTTACAGATTATATTTATTATTTATAACTCAAGACTAATTAATAGTTTTTATTAATAAGATAGAACAAATTATAATTATTGTTTCTACTTATAACTATAAATTATTTTTTATTTTATAATAAAATTAGGAGTAGCTTTAAGTGCAACCTTTTGGAGTTTGGGATGGATTCTGCAAAATTATGAGAAAACAATTGTTGCCAATCTTGATTTGTATTGTTTAAATTGGTTTTGTGAATGCATATAGGTATTCATCACCCCAAAAAAAAAACTTTGAAGAACTTCAATTGTGAAGAGTTCACCTGTGAAACTTTTGATTTCAATGAATCTCATGGGATAGAGACAAATTAGATCAAAAAATAAGCCTGAAAACTTTTGAAAAAGTAACCCTTAAACACTACTCCATACAATTAATTGAAATTGGAAAATCATAAATAGAAAATATTTTATACCCAACCTTACTACATTCTCAATTAACAAAATTCCTTGAGTTTCTGTTGTTAAATACCTCCATAATTCAGAAGTCATGGAGTTAAATTTCAGAGATGACCTCACGGTTAGCATCTTCTAGTTTGGCCCATGATATGTGATCGAATGTGCAGTGAGAACAAGCCCTATAAATACCAGCCTGGAGAGTTAGAGTCTCCGTGCTATGGATATGGAGTATACCATTTACCAGGGGGCAGGTTTGAGTCGGGATACAGAAGTTTAAAGGTTAACTTCAACTCGTCATGGATTAACAGTGCTATGGGTATGGAGTATACCATTTACCAGGGGGCAGGTTTGAGTCGGGATTGAGAAGTTTAAAGGTTAACTTCAACTCGTCATGGATTAACAGCTTTGAGTAATATAAATGCATTTTTAATAAATGATTTAATAAATGATTAGGTAACCAGTAATATTTTTTATTAATAAATAATTTAAAGTTACTCTTCATTAATGGTTAATGAACCAAACAGTTATAATTTTTTTTTTTTAAATAATTAAGAGTTATGATTATTTTTTGGTTTGTAATTTACTAGATTTAAGAATTAATCTCTAATTTTAAAATAAATTACTAAAAAATTATTAAGTTTAAAAGGTATTAGAAAGTTTTTTATTTTTTTTTTATAATTTATTATAATTCTAAATTAATTAAATTATTATCAGATAATAAAAATAAAAAATTTAGTAATTTATTAATAAAATTATAATAAGTGTGTTTATTTTGGAATAAGGTTTTCACAATATTAATTTAGTGATTGATGATTATTATTTTAAATGTAATTATTTTATTTTAACATTAGTTATGGTTTATTGGGTATGTAGTATTACTAAGTCATGATAGTAGTCCATGCTATTGTAATAAAAGTTGTTTACAATTTATGCATTTTATAGTAAAGTGAGCTTCTAGATAAAAGATTGAAACCATGCATTTTCTATGTTTTTAATTAAATAGATTTCTTTAACAAATGTCATGTGAACAAAAGAGTTATGGTATTTCTAGCATGTGACATTAACAAGTCATGGCTTTAGCCCATGATATTATAACAAAGCCTACGGTCAAATTAAAGATTACATTGCAAAGTGTTGGTAAATCATCATGGTTAAGAATAATAATAATATAAAATATAGTTATCATTTAGTTAATTTTTATTCTTTTTTATTTTATTTTTGACAATGTGAAATCTATGATGAGATATGTGTTTGTTATTACTAAGACATGGAGTTGGCCCATGACATTATAACAACCCTTATTCACAAATTAAGGATTTACATGATAAAGCGTTGGTGAAGCCTAGTGGTTAAGAATAATAATAATTTAAAATAAAATTATGGTTGATTTAATTTTTATTTTATTTTGACAATGTGAAATATATCATAGAAAAATGTTTCTAAGGAAAAATAAAAATGATTGGACCCAAAGATTTACAAATTATATTTTATTATTTACCATTGAAAATTAATTAATAATTTTTATTAATAAGATATAGCAAATTATAATTATTGTTGCTATGAGTTTCAGACTAATTTTCTAGTAGAATCACCCAAAAGAAATTGTGGCCAAATCTTGATTTATGTTGTCTAAACTAATTTTTGACTTCATAGATGTATTCATCATCCCCCATAAACCTTAAAGGAACTTCAATTGTGAAAAGTTCACCTATCAAAGTAGGTGATGTAGACAATTTATATGAAAAGGCCAGAAACTTTCCAAAAGGTTGCCCTTAAACACTACTATTTAAAATTAATTGTAATTAAATAATCATAAATATAAAATAATTTTAACTCAACCTTACTATGTTATGGGTTAGGGTAATTTCTCTAGCTCCCATTGCTAAATAGCCTCCATGATTAAAAGGTCATGGGCCAATTATGGTGGATGAACTCGAGGTTAGGCTTAACTAATTTGACCACATATTTTTAGAAAAGAATATTCTATATATATATTATATATATATATATATATATTATATATATTATATATATAAAACTAAAGTTTCCATAAATGTTCCATATGATCTCATTTGCCTATTTTTTGAGGTCAAAGATCCACATAAATTGTAGGAAAGTGAGAAAAATGACTCTAAATACCACCATGGAGAGTAGTCTCCATGCGATGGATATGGACTATTTCATTTAAGAGGGAGCATTGAGAAGAAGGATTTTAATGTTTGAGTCCCCATATGGAGGTTTAATGATACTTCAACTCATCCTCCATTAACAAAATTGATTGCTGCCCTTAGTTGGACCTAGGAAGGAATGTAAATAGTTCTAGTTACTTCTTTAATTAAGGATAAAGTAAATAATGATATTTTTATTAATAAGTAATTAAATAGTTATAATTATAAATTTTCATTGGTTTGTGATCTTCTAGATTTAAGGGATTAATCTTCAATTTAAAAATAATTTATTAGGAAAATTATTAAATTTAGAGTATTAGAAATTTTTTTATTTAATCTTTTATAGTTGTTAATGATTATAAAGTAATTAATTAATTTTACTAATAAAGTATAATAGGTGGGCTTATTTTAGAATAGGGTTTTTAGAATATTAGTTTAATTGTTAATGACTATTGTTTTATTTTAATTAAATGATTTTATTAAAAAAATATGTTGTGAACATTAGTTATGGTTTTTTGGTTATGTGGTATTACTAAGTCACCATAATAGTCCATGTTATTGTAATAATGAATCTTTACACATTATGCATTTCATAGGAAAGTGAACCCAATATTATTCCACATAAAAAGTTGACATTTATTTTAAATGTAACTATGCCCTTTCTATGTTTTTAATTAAATAGATTTGCTTAAAAAAATGTCATGTTATGGTTTCTTGGTCATGAGGCACTACTAAGGCATGGCATTGTGATGGCGAGGGTGCAGACTTTAGGGATAATCTCTCCAATTTGGCTGCAATCTCCTGAATATCAACCTCCTCTATTTCCCTTGAATTGCCTTTAGGGGTATCAGTCATTAAACTAATAGCTTCATTCCTTTTTCAAGGAGCCACACTCTTACTAATTTATTGTAAAAGGCAGCAATTTTAAAAGAATTACGCAGGCTTTACAAGGAGATTATACATCTAATATTATCGGCTACCTTTTGTGGAAGGATTTACGCCACAAATTATTCAACAACAATTCAATACATTTTCATTCTAATACAATGATGCATTGAGTTGCTCCCTTTTCTTACTTCGTAGAAGGAAGTGCGCTCAGGGAAAGATACTTCCTAATATGTGATCGAGGTGATGGGTATGACCTAATTCGATATCGTGTTCCCCACTGTTCTCTCCAAAATCTTCTTCTCGAGTTGCACGTTACCTCGACCAAACACGCTAAGCTGGATTGCTCTTGCAGAGAATCTTTTTGACAGTCCATGTACATAATTTATAAATTCATTATCTGCACATTCTCCTACTGTATATTGTTTATCACTCCAAGAAACAAGCCCTTCGTGCTCATCAATATGACGGCATGGATTTGAACTTCATTCTCACTGTCGCCCAAGAAGCTCAATACACAGTTAATTGTATTCCACACACAAAATAATTATGTGTATGTTAAAACTATAGGATTTCTAAAACATTACATGGACTTCTAATCCAATTAACAAGATGTTTGCACCAATATGTTTTGGATCAGGTGAGGTTCACAACTGTAATGTTCACGCCTGCTAAGGTGCCACTTAATCGCATGAATTTTGATTACAAACAGAAGGATGCGGGACACTTATAAAATATAAACATATTATGATGTGAAATCAATTTATACTGTGATTTAATTGAAAAATGACTCCAATGTTTAACGTGGAAATAGTAAAACGCTTCCCCCTCTCAATGCACACGATAAGGACTATATAAGTAGATTATTAGCAACCATTGAACTAGAATCACTAGAGAAAATTTTCATAATGATACTTATGGCACCGCGCCCTCTCTAACTAGCTTGGCGGCCAAAGTCTTTTTTATTCATAATGGATAACCTTACCTATTACAAAAGCAGACTTTTTACATAGTAATTTAAGGCATTTTACAGCTTGTCTATGTGTGAAAAGATAGCATGTTTTATTCTCTACTTTTATGCTATTTTTAACTGAAAAGGATAGCATGTTTTATTCTCTACCCTATTCCTATATTTTTTAACTAAAAAAAACATAGAAACTGCACGCTTTTTCCTCTAAGTCACATGCTCCTACATCACACTCCCAAGGTAGAAAATGATGATGATCTCCTAATCATGC
The DNA here is from genome assembly GCA_000404065.3 of Pinus taeda. Classification (NCBI taxonomy): domain Eukaryota; kingdom Viridiplantae; phylum Streptophyta; class Pinopsida; order Pinales; family Pinaceae; genus Pinus; species Pinus taeda. The sequence goes on from APFE030563407.1 coordinate 21,263, forward strand.
TTTTAAGTCTTTGTCCTTGTCTTCCACCATCCGACACTTTGTTCTCCAAGTCATCATCTACTGTTGCTTTCTCCTTTTCTCCAAGTCTCCATATCTTATGCTCTCTTACTCCACTAGCTGCACTTTCACAATGTGTCCCTCTTTTCATCTTGTTGCTGCTTCTGCTACTTCTCTTCCTTGGTGATGTCTTTCTCTGAGACACTTTCAACATGATTCTTCTAATTAATTGAATTTCCTTGTCCTGATTTCTTGCTCCCTGCTGACCTAAGACCACTTTCTCAATTCTTACCTTCTCATTTCTTACTGCCACCCAATCATCCATGCCCTCTTGTCTTCTGGAACAGAAAACTTCTTCTCCCTTCATTTGATTGCTCAACTGAGTCAAAGGTTCTTGAGTACCAATACCTGCATTCACCAAACACTTTTTAAAATAAAATTCACAAGGCCTCAGTGCCTTACTTCCCATTGCCAATATTTCAGTATACTGATCCCAATCATTCTTGAGATTATCACTCAGTCTATCCTCAGCATCATCTTCTCCGAGAATGCCTCTGTATTCTGGTTCATAAAAATGAAACTCTTTATTTTCATTCATCTCTCTCTTTATATTCTGAATACTTATCTTCTGTACTTCTAGTCTCTTCTCTAGAACACTTAACTCATGCCATAAACATGTCATCTCCTTTGAGAAACTTTCTGTGCAATCTTCAATACATTCACAAGCCAAGCTTCCTGTTGTTACCATCTCATCATCTGTTATCAGAACATAATTCTCATTCTCAACTCTTGCAATAAACTCAGTTATCTTTCCATCACTTAATAAAAACAATTTGTCATTATCATCATTTATAACAAATTGATCATCATCATGTATCATCCTTGCATTCATACAGAACTTGTTAGTTTTAAAACTACAAGTTTCAACAATTTGAATTGCTGGTTCATATACCAGCTCCACAAACTGTTCCTTTTCTTCATTCACAAGAACTTCCTGTGCTGTAACAGCAAAAGCATTGTTTCTTTCTTCTTCAAAGTACTTATCTGCTGAAAGATTCTTTTCCATGTTTGTGACAGCTTCACAATATTGCGCATCCTTCTCAACACCTGTAATCACATCATAATTGTCAGCTATACAAAAACAAGAGTTCACATTATCCAACTAATCTGGATTTAACCAATAACTCAAGGAATCATCAATGATCTCCTCCTCTGTTTCACCAATGGAAACCTCCTCTTCCAACTCAGCTGCTCTGATTTCTTCCCGTCTCAACTGTACATCCATTATCTGCTCCAAGTATTCCTTTCCTCCAAGTAACAGAGTTTTTGGATCAGTCTTCTGTCCCGGTACATCTTCTTCCTGTAAAGGCAACAAGGTATGCTTAACACCATCCTTTCCAAACTTGCAGGTGTTTCTCTTCCCATCATGTATGTCTCCTCTGTCATATTGCCAAGGTCTTCCAAGCAATATGTGGCACACATCCATAGGCATCACATCACAATTTTTTTTATCTTTGTACTTGCCCACTTGAAATTCCACTTCACACTGTTCACTTACCAACAGTTGATGTCCATTTTTCAACCATGACACTTTATAAGGTGTTGGATGCTTCATTGTCTTCAGCTTCAATTTCTCCACTACTTGTGTAGAAACCAAATTATCAGTGCTGCCACTATCAATGATCATCTCGCAACATTTCCCTTGGACTTTGCACACTGTCCTCAATAAAGCCTTCCTTTGTGGCAGTTCAGCCATCTCTTTTGCTGGCTTAAGTAGAACTTTATTAACTACCAGAGATTCTTCTCTTTCTGGTGTATTCACTCCTTTTGGTACTGCTGCCATTGGTGCCTGTTAGGACCCAAAATTGACCAATTTTGACCTTATATTTTTGCCATAATATTATCCTTTTCAGTCACAAGTTACAAGATTTGATTACACAATGACTTAATCACCCCAAGGTACGAAGTAACTTCCCGCATATCTATATGTTTAATTGTTCATTGCATATTCGTGAGTATCTTTATATTTATCTCTGGAAAAGCTCACTAAGTTTCCAAGTAATTGTCTTAAGCCCACATGAATTATAACTTATAGTTGCTGTAACACCAGAAACAGCAACTACGCAGTTGCTGCAACACCAGAAACTGCAACTACGCAGTTGCTGCAACACCAAAACCAGCAACTACGCAGTTGCTACAGTCAGCAACAGCAACCATCTAAAGTGGGTTATTTTGCACAGCTACGAATAACAACGACAACTATCTGAATAACGTTGACGTGGCATGATCAAGCAGCTGTCTAAAGCGGGTAGAATACAATTACCAGGACTCAAAACTCGAACAGCATGGGGAAACGACAAAGGAATGCGAGAATCCCAAGAAGACAGTCGAAGTTGGTTACCAGCTGTGTAACAGCCAGAACCTAAGAAAGAATATATTATTATACTCTTGTAACAGCATTTTGTAATTCTTATTTTTGGTTGAACTGGTTAACCGAATGAACTGTAACAATCTATTGTAATAGATGTCTCCTCTATAAAGAGGAGACATCTACATTAGTCAAGGGAGGATGATCTGTGAGTGAAATTTTGAGAAACATCAGCAAGTCTGAACCTTATTGTATTTGAATCTTTTGGCAGATGAATAGAAGATCGTTC
>APFE030563417.1:389-53037 GCA_000404065.3 Pinus taeda
AGAATCGTACTGTTTCGGGAAGTAGAAATGAAGACCCTGGATCTAGTTTCCACCATCCAGGCTGCGAGGAATTTTGTATTCATTATACTATGGACTATTCATAAACAGATGGTTGCGTCCATACTGTGTCCACATGTGTCTATCCTTATGATGTGTTACAAGATCATTCCTATATCATAGCAGTAGTTAGTGTTTTTAAGACAGTTTTTATCTGAGTATGGGAATGCCTACCTCAGCGATGATATGATCTCATATATATATTTTGCATTGAATATTTTTTACAGGTTCCAACCGGGCTCTCCGTGAGATGATCCTCGAAATGATAAAGTACTTCACTCTTCCTAAATGATAAATAAAATCCTCGTCTACTACAGACTTCACACTTTAGGGGGGAATCTGTTACACAAAAATATCGTCACCTTGATTATTTGCAGTCAGTATGGGTCTATCATCACTTGTACTGTCCTCCTAAGCAAGTCTCAGAACTCAGCTCTTCAAAATAAGCTTTGGAAATGAGAGAAAGACATCAAAAAACAATGTAACTCTAGTTCCGCACTTTCTCTCACTTTTTCCTGCGGGCTCGCACCCTTTGTTCATATTACCTGCATACTTATACGCTCTGTCTGTAAAGGGGAGGGTGCGTACCCCTGTGAAAGTCAAAAGGCGCAATTTTTATCTTAACAAACTCACTTTGGGTTAATTATAGATGATTCTAGAAGGAATTTTGACGTGGATTGTTCACTCCAAGGTGGTTCATGCATCCCAAAAGAGAAGGAGCTAATCCCTTGTTAGGAGGAGCTATCCCTTTGAAGGAGAATTCTATCCCTTGAAGGAGGACCTAGTAACTTCCCTCCATTGCACTATAAATTAAGGCATTGGGTTAGTTGCTAGGGAGGTTAGAAGCTGAACATTTTTTAGGGTAAATGATGGTGAAATTAAGACTTCCTAGTTGAGCTTAAGAGGAGGGATCACATACCTTTCTGGCTTCATTGGGGAGTGAGTGAAACTTGTCAAAGTAGAGGTACTTCTTGTTGGACCCTGGGAGGAGCTTGTACAGCGTCAAGGCAAAGGTTGTAAAGTTCTTCTTCTTTTGAATTAATACAATCAGACTCATTTTTTTCAACAAGTATCTCATGTTATTTGTTTCATGGACTGCTTGACTTTCATGTTAAATATGTTTTATGATATTGGATTTTCAGGTGTTATTTAATTTGTTTGCCTTGTTTGTGTTTGCAGATTTGCGACAAAGGAACTCATTTGGATCAAAGAAGTGAGGGCATCCCCAAACTTGCGTTGGACATAAGGTAGGCCTTAAACACACTTGTTTGCCATTATTTATAAAAGCACATTTAGAGAAAGATAGTGTCTGGTTGGTTTGTTTGTCATTAGGTCTTCTTTAGATTCTAGGAAGGTCTATCTTGTCCGCAAGATCGACTCATTCCGCGTGACAAGGAGGTTGAATCATATCATAGTAACTTCTCGTCAAATGTTTACCCAGGTTGGCCGATTACTTGGGTAAATGTGGGAGGAGGGTATTATAGAGCAGTATCAAAGCATGATTCAGCCCTCGGACTAGATGGGCGGTGTGTGCTGGTCATGCATTCATGCTGGCTTCACATGTGTTATTCATTCTTGTGGTCTATATGCTTGTTGCACATGCATGGTGTGGGTCATGGATGTAGTGGTGTCACCATATGAAATAAGATGTTGTCGTGAAGTGTGTCGTCATGAGTGTATGATTGGTTACATGATTTTTAATGCTTGCATACTGTCGGTGTACATTTGTATGGTTGTTGTTGTCATGCATGAGGTCATCATATGTGTAGTTGACATAGTCATGCATGTATTACTAGACCCTAGCTAGAATAATGGTTACATGGTTATATGCTTATGAGTTATATTTTTGTATGTTGTTATGATTATGTTATGCATGTATTACGTTGATTTGTTGATCTTGCAAATGAGATATCCTCCTCGAACTATGCTAAGGTACGTTGGTTTATTGTGAATTGGTTTAGTTGACATGATAAATCTTGCACGAAGAATATCAAATATGATTAGCAATATGGTAGACTATAGTTCTCGAGACTCTCCCTATGGATCAGATGAGAAGCATGGTGTTGGGTACTCTTCTGATTTGGAAGACACACAGAGAACCTTAAAGGAAGAAATAAGGAGCTGTAAGGAAGATAATGATAGAATCATATAGGCACAAGAGAAACTAGTAGAGGTAAATGCAGTGACACTTTAGAGTTTGTCAGAATTGCAATGATAGGGGCCACTTTGGATCAGCCATGAGTAGGAGGACAAAACTAATGGGGCATATGGCAGTAGGTCTCATGGTGGTCACAAGTCAAATAGAGATGACACTGTTAGAGATGGAAGATTGTTGGATACTCTGGATAGGAGAGGTGATAGAAATAGGTACTACTCTAATTTTGGTTTTGACAGACATGATGATTGACATCATTATCATCCTTACAGGAGGAGTGACAAAGAGTATTTGTCTGATGATTTTAAGAAAGAAAAAAACCTGCATTTGATGGAGAGATGATGAAATCATAGGATGCAGAGGCATAGTTTCTTTGTATCAGTAATTTCTTCAGGTTTCATGATTGTTCAGAGAACATGAAAGCCATAATAGTTACTTTCAATCTCAAAGGTAAAACAGACATTTGGTGGGAATATGTGAAGAATGTCAGGGGTATACATGAGGAGGTCTTGACTTGAATGAGTTCGAGTAACTATTCAAGAAGTACCTATCAAAGAGATGCTTTGATGATAGGGAAAAATAATTCTATGAGCTAAAGATGGGATCAATGACAGACTAGGAGTACACTAGTAAGTTCTTGGAGCTGCTAAAGTATGTGCCTTACCTACAGGAGGAGAAAGCCAAGAATCATAGATTCACTAGTGGGTTACCAATGGAATTCAGATACAATATTGAGTTTGATGAATCTAGATCATTGGAGGAGGCCATACGAAAGCTAAATTATTGCTATAAACAACCGAAGTGTAGATCTGAGACTAAGACATATTGGAAAGGTAATGCAAAGAAAAAAGGAAAATGGGACAAGAAAGAAATGAGACCTTAGAATTCAGGTAATAAATAGAATGCAACCCCATCTATGAAGTTCAATGTGTTTGACAAAGGACATGGACATCGATATGAGTAGACATCTTAACATGATTTAGGAGGTTGAATCATATCATAGTAACTTCTCATCACATGTTTACTCTGGTTGGTCAGTTACTTAGGTAAATGTGGCAGAAGGGCGTTATTTTTATTTTGTCAAAAGTATAAAGGTGTGGCTATGACCTTGTGGAAGATCAAGCTTTAGGTCAAAAGTTGGAATACATTTTTTACTATTCATTGTAAATATGTCGAATTGTGTCAAGAGTCACAAAAATGATCCTTTATATCCTGAGAGGTTGAGTTAAATAGGTCTAGGGTCAAGTTTTATAAATAAATCATGAGCATAGGTCATGTTTTCATGCCTTGTCATCATGGGCACATATTTGTAAGCAGATAAAATTTTAGGGGCTAATATTCGCAGGTTGCATAATTTTCCATGCTTTTTCCAAAAAAAGGATTTGTGTTTTTCAATTTTTTTCTAAAATGATTCACCCACATTTTATAGTACACCATTATTTTACTGGAAAAACTGCCAAAATATTATATCGACTAGTATAAAATCATTGAAAATATAAATATTTCTACAAAAACATCACCAAAAACTTTATAATTTGAATATTTGGGACTAGTAAGATTCGCCAAAGTTTCTAAATTTTAAGATAAACTTCCATCTTTAAATTTTTCTATGTTTGTAACATATCTTGAGTCTGTTAGAGCATAAGATCTTGATTATTCATGACATCATCATTGGTACAACAACTTGGAGGATATCACTGCATATTCATCATTTCAATTTAAAATTGTAATCATTAACTATCGACGTTGCATTCAACCACCTTGGGAGGCCAATTGCATGGTTAATCTTCAAAAACAACTAATATCCCTCTCATTTCTTCATCGGAAGCTCGCTACATGGTAATTGGAGGTTGTTACACAAAGGAGGCAAGGGAGGCGTTGCGCTCACACATATGCACTACGTTTTTATGAAACCAATGGTCAAATCATGTATCTAGGTGAGAATTCTTGTTTTGGTTGAGGCCTTTGTTTTTCATGACACTCAATTTACTTCCATGTGTTTAAAAAATGCCTTGAAACCCTACAAATCTCTAAATTTCTTACTTGTTGTGTTTTCTAGAAATTTCTCTGCACTTTGCCTTTGTGCTGCATTTTTATGTTTTTACCCTCATCAAATGCTCAAACCCTTATCTACCACCTTCATATTGAAATTTTCTCTGTAATTCAAATGAATTAGGACCTCTTCCCTGTTTCTTTCTTTCCTAAGAGGTCTTCCAAAAGAAGCAACTTACACAATAGTTTGGTATCCTAGCGAAGAATTAAGGTTAGGTTTTTGATGTAAAGGTGGAAGTTTTTTCATTTTTGGTGAAAGGAAGCTTGAAAGGGGTGTGTTGCATGATTATTGTAGTGCTAGAATCATCACGAACATGAGAATCTTTTCCAGAGACCTCACTATCAATCAAACCATGAAAACAGATGGTGCTGCGATTTTTCAATTGGCATTGCGCTTTTTCAATTGGAATTGCATTTTTTGCTATGGATGAAATTGTCAAAGTTGGAGGCTTTTTGCAGTGAAATTAATATTTTAAGGGAGAAATTATACATGTATAGGATTTTCCACACATGGTGAAGAAATCAAGAAACTCTGGGAGTGCCCGGATCTACATCAACCATGGTTCGTTGAACTTTGTGTTGCATTTCTACTAAGGCATCAAATTTTGATGAGGAATCATGGTTTTGGAATTTGGTCCACGAATGAAGACATGAAGTGGTTCTTGTGAATGTTAAAATCCTCTCCAAGCCATTTGGCTCAATCAAAAGGTCAGGGTTTGATCAATTCATGTTGATGAAGGTGCATTGCGCAACTGCGTTGCGCTTTTGGCCGCAAGAAGAAGTTTTTAGGTTTGAAGGTTTTTGGTTGTCCTATAGGTCTTTTCAAAGGTTTAAAACGTTGTATGGACCATTTCTCACTAGACCAGTAACTTCAGTATTTCAGAGGATGGCTGGAGATAGTATAAGCTTGGAGCGTTGCGCTTTCACACAGTCATCATATTTTCACCATATCTCTTAACCCATGTATCTATTTGCCATGAAATTTTTATAGTAAATGCATGGGGGTGATATGAATAAGCTCACTTAATTTAAAGTCAAAATTCTTCACGGGTTTTTATAAGCGAGGCTCCGTCATCTACATCCATTTTTTTGTTTTTGCGAGATCCGTGAGTCGGATTTGACTCAACATTGGTGTCGAAAAGAATTATAATGATATTAACTTGGTGTAAAAAAATCTGCTTAATCGGGCTTACCTTTTAGGAGATATTCAAAAAATATAGTCACTGCGCTTTTGGCGTTGTGTTTCCAGACAATCATATTTTTGAGCAATTTATCGAAGTCAAATCTTCTAAATTTTGTTTTTATGGTCTTATTAATTGTAATAAATCATTTAGTGACACATAGGCTTGATTTTGGTTAAGGATTTAATGTAAAGTTGCCTAGAAAAGATCTAGTTAAGCAGTCCCTAGTCTTTAGCAGTTAGTTCTATTTTCATTGCAAAAGTTAGAAACTGAAAATCCTAATGAGGAATTCGAGCCATGGAGGCAGGAATTGACTCATTTTGGGCCGATATATGATATGAATGTAAAGGAGAAAAGGGGGGAGTCAGGTTAAGGAGAAAGAGACATTGTATTGCACTTATTTTTGATATATTTTTTTTACAGTGAATTAAATACAAAGGTGGAATTTACAGGGATTCTTGAGTTAGTTTTCTTTGGAGATGTGTTTCCTTTATTTGTAACTTTTCTTCTATGATAAATAATTATTTGAATGTATATATTATTGTTTAGTTAAAAAAATATTTGATTTAGAATTCACTCTAAACAATGCTCTCCTTCAGTCTTGTTAGAAATTTATGTTTTCTGCTAAAATGACAATTAGAATTCATTTGGATTCTTGATGCTATTTTGTCATTTTCCATTCTTCTTCACTCACCCTCCTACAATAAACTCAGAATAAAAAGGTCTAAAGAGACTACCTATGTCACCCCTGTGGAATTTCCATTTTCTCTTCATTTCATCACTTCAAACATAATCAGGTTGACATGACCATATGCCCAATGGATTCATCTCCTTTCCTACCATCAAACCTTTAAAATCCATACCCTACTGAGCACTATACCTACTGCGAAATTGAACTTCCTAGACAAAGAGATCCCTCTCTAAAGATAGAAGGGATAGATTCTATCTTACAAGTGGTTTTATGGTTACCTTTGAAATTTTTGTACTCAGCCTAGGGAAAATTACAGAGAGCTAACATAGTGGAGTTGTTGCTAGGGAACAAAAGGTTTCATATTCTCTGTGAAAGATCATCAAAGTTTCAAATTTGACTGCTAATGGTGGACAATGGTCAGACACAAAAATGTTGAATGAGTCACATGTTGACTCCAAAATTTTGAATATGATTTGGAAACTCCATTGGAAGACAAGCCTTGCCAGAAGAAATATGGAAGGATAGTACGTGAAAGTCAGGTATTTAAACTTGAATTTTCTTCAGGATATAATATTATGTTTTATCAATTGCCTCCTGTCCTTTCCTGAAAATATCAAAAGGATTTTTGTTTATCTATTGTATGTGAATGAAGGCCACATATTTTCACATGATTCCCCTTTTAAATTGTATATCATTCCTTTGAAGCTACAAATGCATTTCCTTATTGTATTAATGATCCTAAACAAGATCCAATTGATAATAATAGTTATGCCAGGACAATTTCATCTCAAAAGACCACAGTCATGGCTGCTACCCGATATGCTCCATTAAATCTGCAAGTTCCTTTACATGATTTACCACAGAACTATGGTCAAAGGTTTCCTGTATAAAGCCTTTAAGAAATAATATTATAAAATTAAGAAAGATATTGAAATTGGTGAGGATAATTGTGCAAATTTAAAAACATGGAATGAAGCTCCCACCTCTCTTGAGGAAGAAAAACATTTCCACGAAGTCAACAAAGATTCATGGGAAATGAGAGTCGTGTGGTTGATACATTTGATGATCTAATTTTATGGAAAGACTAATTATAATGTCATAAATGATTCTTTTAAAGATTTCTATCAAGCATGGTGGTTCACAAACATTGTTCATAGCTTAGATCCTGCAAGCCACTTAGTAAGTCTGAGAGCTGACAAAGAATTTGATACTACAAATTACTATGAGCGAAGGTAAAAAAAATCCACTCAAAAAGCATATGGAACAGTGTGATAGAGAAGAAATAATAGTCGCGATAGAACATCAAAAGCTATAGGACTTCAGGGACTGGATGATAGTCATAGCAAAAAATAGCTTATATGAAGTATTGAAAACCATGGATGTTAAATGTAGTTCAATTGATGAAATCTATCACTTAAGATGTTTATTGACAAACATTTTGGGCCATTGCATGGGGGAGGAGTTGGAAAAAACAGTGATTAATATTTTGGCATAAATGGGAACATAAAAAGAGGTATTCAATGCACATTTCATATATGGGAACATGGATGGAATTTGGCAGACATTTTGTTTGTCATGGGCCATTTAGCCCGTATTTGACTTGTTTAGAATCTTTTAATGTCTGATTTTCAGGATGTGTTTGGAACTGTCTAAAATGTATTTTTGACAGTGAACATTTTACTGAAAACGTCATTAATACCTCAACTGCAAATAATTTATTTTATGATAACTTGCATCTACTATGAATCGGAGATTGAGAATTTATTGAAGAGATGAGTTGTATGGCATAGGAGGAATTAATGAAATAGTCAATCATGTCTGACTTGCTATTGGCTTGCGGTACAACTTGCAAATCTTAGATGAAGAAATAAATGAAAAACTACCCACAAGATGCCATTGATGAAACACCAATTATAAATGTAAACACAAATAGGTCATTGAATGTCACGTCATCCTGTCCCGTCCTACTATCCTTACATTTATCACGCTATTTCCCTGGAAAGTTTCTAGATGGCTAAGTTATATTTTCATATTATGCAAGTCAAGCCCCTAGGACTAACAATAATCCCCAAGGTGGAAACACAATAAATGCTACTTTTTCCAAAGGAAAATTTTGTTAAACGTCAAAGACTTTGGATTGTTTTCATTATGGGAGATACAATATCATTTATTCCTTATAGCATTGCACTTGTTAGGGAAGGAATACCGTTTTTTGGACCATCTCCTGCACATATTAATAACTCTTTCCAACTGAGAGACTTTTGTTAGGGTTTTGGAGCTAGGAAGAAAAAGGTGTTGTTGTTTTGGATTTGTTAGCATTTTAGTGTAGTATTTTGCTAAATACTTTGGATTAAAAAGAACAAGGTGATGTTTTTTTGGATTGGTTCACATTAAACTTTTGCCAGACACTTTAAATTAAGAGTAATAATTAGATCAAACACTACTCTAATCTTTAATGTAGTAATTATACCCTGCACTACAAATGTTTCCCTAAATATCAGTTTAGCTTTTGAAAACCTCCATTTAAGTAATCTGCATGGATAGGAAATCAAGGTAAGTTGTTATTACCATTTCCTCAATTTGCATAGTATGAAATTATGAATAATCTCAAGAGAGAGTAAGATTTATGACCATGAAAACAATTTTGTATATCTTCCTAGGAGATTTGAACCCCAAGGCCTAGAATGTGGTGTCGTATTTTGGGGAAAACGGTATAGTGACCGCGCTACCATGCATGGTTGTAGAGGCATTTGTTGTGGAATACATGGGTGTGGATAGATTCATTGGGACTAAAATTGAAGTGGACACTGAAGAGAGAGCTATTGGGTTTGTTGGAAAATCTCGAGTTCTTTCGCGGTTGAACAAGAAGGATGTTGTTAAGAATCTTGCTAGGGATTTCATGGTGGACATGGGAATGGGGAAATACAAGTTTGCTTGGCGTTTTCCATCCCTGTGTAAGGTATGAAATTTTTGTATTGTCTTTTCTTGTTGCTAGTATTCCTGTGTGATCTTATTAACTTGGGAAACATACATTCAGCAAAATATAGTTTCACAAAAAATATTATTTTGAAAAACTTAACTCAATGTCATTTGCTTCTCTCCTAAAAAAAGTCCTAAAGTACTGGGATACTGTGGAACGTTACATTTATTTTATCATTTGTCGACATGGATTTAGCTATTCCATTTCTTGGCTCAAAATGATTTTGAAATCCAATGAAATTGCAGATTTAATTGCGCACATATGGTTCGTGCAACTTTGAAAAAAAAAAACTTACACACTAGATTTTAACAAAACTTTTAGTGAGTTTTAATTATGCACATCTTTGGTTGATCCCTTGGTAACTATTCTAGTATGTTTCTATGTAATCCATACTATAATACCCTCATTTAGTTGAATGGTAGAGCTTTGTATTTTTATTTATACCAGGTCATATTCAATTCTAGGAGAGATATGCCTTGGCTACCCTTAGAGCATCTAGAATAGTATTCTCATCTTGCCAAGTGTTGAGTCTATTGGGTCAAGGTCGCAATTGCAAAGAGGAGGAATTTGGTTGAAGTAAGTGGTGGTATTTTTGAAAGGAAAGGTGGAAGTGCTATAAGGAGGTTGCCCTTCCGCAACAAGGGTTAGCCTGGGAATTGTTAGAGTCCCTCTTCTAGGTAACAAAACCTAGGGTGGCGATAGGATCTACACATAGCGTTGGATGTAAGAGGGTGGTTTCAATGGGTTGGAACATGTGAAAAAATGAATAAGTAGTGTATCCATATGCAGAGAGGGGTCGGTCCTAGAGGAAAAACAACAAAACACCAAGGGGAAGTAGAGGATTTAGGGAGAGAAGGTGGGGTGGATGTAGAGCTAGTGGTAGAGGTGGCCAGTTCTCCTCGATTATTTCACCTTCCTCCTCCCTTTGATGCCTTGGACTCTCAGCTTCAACATGTCACTCATCTCTTGGAGCAGTTGGGACAGAATCACCATTATGACCACAACAAGATCATAAGCTTCACGAACGATCTACAACGTAATCAATGGAAAATTCATGACGAGTTGGCTTCAATTCAATGGGGCAAGAGGAGAATGTTAACGTGAATCGAGCACTTGGAAGGGTGACTAACCCACATTGAATATCATGTGCATGGTGAATTTCGACCTCCATAGTTGTTGGGTAATGAAATGGATAATCTAAATCTAGCCCATACTCTTGTTCCTTAATGTCAATTGGTTGTTTCTTAATCTTAGGGGTTTTTTGGGGATTTCGGTCTTTCCGTTTTTGGGTCCTCTATAAGTTTTGACAATTTTTAATTAGTTTTTGTGTTTCTCTTCTGGCCAACAAATCTAGTAGGAGTGAGGCTAGAAGAGTAGTAAAATCTAGACAGTCATGTTGTAATCTTTGCATGATATAATAGAAACTTTTTAACTGACAAAAAAAAAATGTAAGCATATAAGATGGTAGTTATAAGATTGTAGTTTTCTATTATGTATCAATTGTTACAAAATATAATTGATATTTGTTTATATTGTGTTTATGGATTAAAAAGGGAATCCCTTACCTACCTTTAGGAGGTTGTTAAATCTAGATAGGTTGAGAGGTATTTTACATTAACTAGATTCATATAGTGGTGTGAGGTTGAGATATTTGATCAACTAGTTCATTGTGTGAACAAGATAGTTTCTCTATGTTGAGAAAGAATTCATGAATATTTATATTGTAACATTATTTGATTAATATAAGTGTGTTTATGAAATCTTAATTTGGTATCATAGCTAGTCTAGGCCTACACCCTCACGAGTGGACCCAAGATCAAGGAAAGTAGATTAATTGGTATGTTATGAGTGTTGCTACTATTTGTATGTAGCATGATTTTGTGTGAACTTGGTTTTTCCAAGAAGATATGTGAAGATACCTACATGATGAAAGATACCTACATGTTGAAATTATTTGCTACTCGAGTTAGCTATCCATAGGAGGATCCTACATAGTAGAGAGATGAGATTGATTGACACAAAGTCATGGGTGTGACAAACATGCAAAAGGAAGTGGTGAGTTTCAAATCTAAACAGTCATTAGATTTGTGCAAACCCATTGTAATAGAGGGTTTGGTTGAGGTGGTGTGAAAGATTGAAATGCAACCACCATTTTTTATAGCCAAGTCGATGAGGAAGAGTCGTTGTTTAAGTTTACATGAGTTGTAATGGTGATTAGGGGCTCATGTCCCAAGTGTCAAAAAATGCTCAAAAATGAAAGTGCTCATAACTTGTTCGAACCTAAACAACTGGGTAGATCTCGTCTTCCTCATTCTGGCACCATGAACGGTTCAAAAGATGGTCTCCGTATGCAGACGTTATGTCAAAATGAAAATCGCCAAATAACCCTTAATTTTTGAATTTTTAAAAAAAAATTAAAATAGAATATTCTAAAATATTCTTTAGAATATTCCTAAAATATTCTAGTTACGTGACCAATGGAAGGATGCCACGTGGCAAGTCAGGAGGCTTCCACGTCGCCCCAAGTTGACGATTTGTTTTGGCAGATAAAATGTGGTGGAGGTTCAGTGGGTCGAAATGAAATTGTGAGATTACACAATATGTGGACGAAATGAAATTGCTAGATATCTTTAAAATGCAGAGGAAGCAGTTGGAATAACCAGTACTATTATCTCCTTGCGTCACTAACATATAACAGCTCCCTGGTCCATGTCCACTGATATATGCTCTGTAATTGACCATTCTGGGGCACTTTTGACTTTCAGAGAAAAAAATAGAAATGTTTTTTTTAATTGTGTAATATTAACTTTAAACTTCACCAAAAATATTCTTCGAAATATGGATAGAAAATGTGAGGGTCAAGGAAAGAATATGGTGGATGGGTGCTAACACTTTTAAATATTTCTGTGATAGAAAGGATTGTGCATTGTCTGTGCATATGGTATATAAGATACATTATATGAGGCCGCATATTATGTGAATATAAGGTATATAAGATACATTATATGATTTTAGAATTAACGTGATTATTATTATTTTGAATTGTTTGTCAACGAGCCAAAGTGTAAGTGCTGAGAGGTACGGTAGAACGAGCATTGCTTCTCACCAATTTTTTTTTTTCAAGTCTATTAGTATTTTCTCTCAAATCTCTTAGTATCTAATAGTCATGGGTGAAATTCTATGTAATAGAATTTAATGAAGGAAAAATAATAACCAAGGTTGATGGGACAATTATTCCAAGCTGAATGTTGGGCAGAAACGTAGTGATAGAGATCACTGGTGATTGCTTAAAGGCTAAGGAAATTGGAATATGCAATGGCAAAGACTTTTGAAACACAAAATGGTATTTTGGAGCATCTATTGACGAAAATAATGGAAAATAGGAGAAAAGGGAGGTGAAAGGTCACATGTTTCATGTGAGGAAGAAAATTAAGAAAATAGAGGTCTCATTAATAAAAAAAGCTTATGAGGATCAATAGACAAACTTTTGTCAGTTTAGTTTTGGAGCTCTATCTCTATTCTCCCTCTCTCTCATTTTTGGACACTTTTTGTTGGAGGACTCTAGGAGGGTGTAGCATACTTGGAGTTTTGGAGAAAGAAAGCAAAGGAATAGTAAGAAAGCGGAAGAGGACATCAGGATCAATAGCTACAACAGATTTGGATTGCAGGTACCAAGCTCCATGTATGTTTTCCTCACTAGTTTTGGCATGCACGACATATGCATGTGGTTTATTGGTCATGATCTGTCACTGGCGTGAAGGATTACCTAGATTAACAGTGGATTTGCTTAACCTTTCCATTTGTTGGATAGCCATGGTGTTGTGGGTTTATTTCTTTGTTTTTATAGTTGATTCTTATGTTTCCTTTAGCTTGGGTTGAGTTAATAGTTCCTAGAAGCCCTGGTTGGAAAAACACTCTACAAGCCATGTGAAAACTTGTGTTGAGTTACTAGTCCTTGAAGCCTTGGTTGGAAAAACACCATGGAAGCCCTTGGTGAGTTGAGTTACTAGTCCTCGGAGCCCTAGTTGGAAAAATGATCTAGAAGCTCCGAATAAGTTGTAGGTTGAGTTACTAGTCTTGGAAGCTTTGGTTGGAACAAATGCTTCTGACCCCTGGAAGGCTTGGGTAGAGACCAATCTGATGATGGTTTTGTGATGTCCGACTGTGAGCTGCAATCACTGTTTGATGGGTTGAGGTACTTGGCCTCTGGAAGCCCTAGATGGTTTTGGATTGATGTGTTTTATGAGATCCCACATTCATGCGTGGAAAATGACACGAGACTTTTGGCTTAGCCATGTCTATGGTTGTGTGGTTTGTTGAAGTCCCACAACTGGTTGGCCTTTGCATCATTAATAAGAGTTTATTTCTCCTTGATATTTCATGACTATTATACTGATTTATATGTGGATCATATGGCTATCATTTCCCTAGTATTTCCATAGCTATTATGTTGGTTATGAATATGTTTTATGACAATGCCTATGTATGGCACTCATCATGTTTTTACTTGTAAATGAATGAATAATGTATCTATGACCTAATAGATGATAATGCAACTAATGAGATAGGAGAATAATGCTCCTTAGCGATTCTTAGATAAGTATGAGACCCCTATGCTTAGATATGTTGTTTACACCTGTACATTACATATTTGTGACAGGTTTGATGAAATGTTTGTCATGGCTAGTAGGGGTCCATTCAAGGGCTTGTTTAAGTAATTACATTTGTCTCATCAGTCCCTTTTTATATTTATGTTCTGAAGGTGTCATTCAATTCTGGGTAGTGACTTGGGCTTTGGTCTTAAAAAAGTGACTCAAATCCTAGGAATGCTAGCACAACACTGAGAAAAATAGTTCCTAGACCCTCACATGCCATGTTGTGGGAGAATCCAGAGCCCTCTGGACACTAGATTCCCATAGCATGTGAGAATCTGGGGGTTAAGTGGTCTAAATTCTCAGTGGGACCCAGGGGCTAGTTACCCGAAAGGTTGAGATGGTTTCTAGGAGTCCTATTGTTGATGTGGAATGACTGTATGGTGTGTTTCCATCAGTTCCACTTCATTAATGTGATTTAGGATGTTGAATAATATCATAGTAACTTGTAGTCACATGTTTACCCAGGTTGGCCGATTACTTGGGTAGATGTGGGAGGAGTGTATTACAGAGTGGCATCAAAGCATGGTTCACCCCTCGGACTAGATGGGCGGTGTGTGCTGGTCATGCATTCATGCTGGCTTCACCTGTGTTAGTCATCCTTGTGGTCTATATGCTTGTTGCACATGCATGGTGTGGGTCATGGTTGTAGCGGTCTCACCATGTGAAATAAGATGTTGTTGTCGTGAAGTGTGTCGTCATGAGTGTATCATTGGTTACATGATTGTTAATGCTTGCATATTGTCGATGTACATTTGTATGGTTGTTGTTGTCATGTCTGAGGTCATCATATGTGTAGTTGAAATAGTCATGCATGTCCTACTAGACCCTAGCTAGAATGATGGTTACGTGGTTATATGCATATGAGTCACATTTTTGTATCTTGTTATGATTATGTTATACATGTATTATGTTGATTTTTTGATCTTGTAGATGAGATATCCTCCTCGAACTATGCTAAGGTACGTTGGTTTATTGTGAATTGGTTTAGCTGACATGATATACCTTGCAGGAAGAATATCAAATATGATTGGCAATATGGTAGACTATAGTTCTCAAGACTCTCCCTACGGATCAGATGAGCAGCATGGTGTTGGGTACTCTTCTGATTTGGTAGAAACACTGAGAAGCTTAAAGGAAGAAATGAGGATTTGTAAGGAAGATAATGATAGAATCATATAAGCACAAGAGAAACTAGTAGAGGTAAATGCAGTGACACTTCAGAGTTTGTCAGAATTGTAGTGATAAGGAGGGTGCTAATTTTTTTTGTCAAAAGTATAAAGGTGTGGCTATGACCTTGTGGAAGATCAAGCTTTAGATCAAAGGTTGGAATACATTTTTTACTATTCATTTTAAATATGTTGAATTGTGTCAAGAGTCACAAAAATGATCTTTTATATCTTGAGAGGTTGAGTTAAGTAGGTCTAGGGTCAAGTTTTATAAATAAATCATGAGCATAGGTCGTGTTTTCATGCCTTGTCATCATGGGAACATATTTGTAAGCAAGGAAAATTTTAGGGGCTAATATTCGCAGGTTGCATAATTTTCCATGCTTTTTCCAAAAAAGATTCATGAATTTCAATTTTTTTCTAAAATGATTGGCCCACATTTTATAGTACACCGTTATTTTACCTGAAAAACCACCAAAATATTATATCAACTAATATAAAATCATTGGAAATATAAATATTTCTACAAAAATATCACCAAAAGCTTTACAATTTGAATATTAGGGACTAGTACGATCCGCCAAAGTTTCTAAATTTTAAGATAAACTTCCATCCTTAAATTTTTCTCTGTTTTTAAGCTATCTTGAGTCTATTAGAGTATAATATCTTGATTATTCATGACATCATAATTGGTACAACAACTTGGAGGATAACACTGCATATTCATCATTTCAATTTAAAATTGTAATCATTAACTGCCAAAGTCACATTCAACCACCTTGGGAGGCCAATTGCATGGTTAATCTTCAAAAACAACTCATATCCCTCTCATTTCTTCATCCGAAGCTCACTATATGGTAATTGGAGGTCGTTACACAAAGGAGGCCAGGGAGGCATTGTGTTCACACATATGCACTGCATTTTTATGAAACTGATGGTCAAATCATGTATCCATATGAGAATTATTGTTTTGGTTGAAGCCTTTGTTTTTCATGACACTCAATTTACTTCCATGTGTTCAAAAAATGCCTTGAAACCCTACAAATCTCTAAATTTCTTACTTGCTGTGTTTTCTGGAAATTTCGCTGCACTTTGCCTTTGTGCTACATTTTTAAGTTTTTACCCTCATCAAACGCTCATACCCTTATCTGCCACCTTCATATTGAAATTTTCTCTGTAATTCAAATGAATTAGGACCTCTTACATGTTTCTTTCTTTCCTAAGAGGTCTTCCAAAAGAAGTAACTTACACAATAGTTTTGTATCCTAGCCAAGCACTAAGGTTAGGGTCTTGATGTAAAGGTGGAAGTTTTTTCATTTTTGGTGAAAGGAAGCTAGAAAGGGGTGTGTTGCATGATTATTGTAGTGCTAGAATCATCACCAACATGAGAATCTTGTCCAGAGACCTCACTATCACTCAAACCATGAAAACAGATGGTGCTACGCTTTTTCAATTGGCATTGCGCTTTTTCAATTGACGTTGCATTTTTATCTATTGATGAAATTGTCAAAGTTGGAGGCTTTGTGGGGTGAAATAAATATTCTAAGGGAGAAATTATACATGTATAGTATTTTCCACACATGCTGAAGTAATCAAGAAACTCTGGGAGTGATCAGAGCTACATCAACCATGGTTCGTTGAACTTTGTGTTGTGTTTCTACTAAGGCATCAAATTTTGATGAGGAATCATGGTTTTGGAATTTGGTCCATGAATGAAAACATGAAGTGGTTCTTGTGAATGTTAAGATCCTCTCCAAGCCATTTGGCTCAATCAAAAGGTTAGGGTTTGATCAATTCATGTTGATGAAGGTTCATTGCACAACTGTGTTGCGCTTTTGGCTGCAAGAAGAAATTTTTAGGTTTGAAGGTTTTTGGTTGGCCTATAAGTCTTCTCATAGGTTTAAAATGTTGTATGGACCATTTCTCACTAGACCAATATCTTCAGCAGTTTAGATGATGGCCGGAGATAATATAAGATTGGAGCGTTGCACTTTCACATAGTCATCATATTTTCACCATATCTCTTAACCCATGTATCTATTTGCCATGAAATGTTTATAGTAAATGCATGGGGGTTATATGAACAAGCTCACTTAATTTCAAGTCAAAATTATTCATGGTTTTTATAAACGAGGCTCCTTCATCTACATCCATTTTTGTATTTTCTCGAGATCCATGAGTCGGATTTGGCTCAACATTGGTGTGGAAAAGAATTATAATGGTATTAAATTGATGTAAAAAAATATGCTTAATCGAGCTTACCTTTTAGGAGATATTCAAAAAATACAGTCGCTACGCTTTTGGCATTGTGTTTCCAGAAAGTCGTATTTTTGAGCAATTTACTGAAGTCAAAATCTTCTAAAATTTATTTTTATGGTCTTATTAATTGTAATAAATCATTTAGTGACTCATAGGCTTGATTTTGATTAATAATTTAAAGTAAAATTGCCTAGAAAAGATCTAGTTAAGGAGTCCCTAGTCTTTAGCAGCCAATTCTATTTTCATTGCAAAAGTTAGAAACTGAAAATACTAATGAGGAATTTGAGCCATGGATGTGGGAATTGACTAATTTTGGGCCTACTTATGATATGAATGTAAAGGAGAAAAGGGGGGCATCAGGTTAAGGAGAAAGAGACATTGTATTGCACTTATTTTTGATACACTTTTTTACAGTGAATGAAATACAAAGGTGGAGTTTACAGGGATTCTTGAGTTAGTTTTCTTTGGAGATGTGCTTCCTTTATTTGTAACTTATATTCTATGATAAATAATTATTTGAATGTATATATTCTTGTTTAGTTAAACAAATATTTGATTTACAATTCACTCTAAACAATGCTCTGCTTCAATTTTGTTAGACATTTATGTTTTCTGCTAAAATGACAATTAGAATTCATCTAGATTCTTGATGCCCAAACTCAGAATAAAAAGGTCTAAAGATCAAAGTATGAATTCTAATATGTAAATGAACGTGTTGAAGTCGAACATGCTAGAAAACCACCTGATTACCAGCCAATGATGTGGACTATTAACAGGCATGAGATAAACCACCAGTGATGACAATGGTTCTCAGGATACTACAGTACAATCTGTGAAAGTGAAAAATGATGCTGAATTCAAACACTCGTGGAATCATCTGATTGAAGGCCAATGGTGAAAACTTTTTTTCGGATGCGAATAACTTTCCATTAAGGCATGCAAGATCTAAGGTACTGAAAGGGAGTCTCTAAGTTATCTTCCCGGATAATGAGCTAAAGTCGACAGGAAGTGACTCATCGAAGGAGGGCCATGATGATTCCCCCATCATCGACACGAGACGAGGAATAAAGTGGAATGAAATGAGTAGGATCCAAGACTGTAGAAGAGGGTCAAATAATGTATAGGTAATAGAATGCAGATAGGATTTCTCTTAAACATCGACGACATCACTCTAGAGTGTGGCAGCATTTGACTCAACATAAGACCAAGGATCATTGTTGAGCCCCAAAACTACCTCTTTTTCAAGCATTTTCTTAAACCCTTTTTCCTCTATTTTCCCATGCTAGTGCATCCTAAGCTATCAAAAGTCATTGCATGTTGATTCCAGGAGTGTATTTTAGTGATTTTCAAATTATATCATTATCTGTGTTATTTATATTAGGTTTTGTTTCTCAGCTACAGAATGTAGCCACTTTCTGCAGCTAACTGGCAATTCCACAGCCATCTTCATCCTTTTGCAAGTTATAGGTGTCGAGAAGAGGAATGAGCCACATGGGTAGCTCAAGAAATGTCAACACATGGATAAAACCTATTCACTTGATCAGATTCAGAGGAAAAGACCCCAGTCAAAGGGGAGTCAACGGAGAAGTTCTATGTCGGTTAGAACTCTGTTTTGGCACGCAAGTGAGTCCAAAGCCTATTCCTAAACCTGAGGATTCATTTTTCCATCTGCAGGCCATCTGCATAACTAAATACAACACCCACTATGCATAGATTTATTGCTTATGCCAACCAGAAGGCTAGATCCTCGAATACATGACCTTTTCACGTGTCCAACGTAGAATAATTTCCTCTTAGAAATAGTTAACAATTTCTCCTATAAATTCAAGTGTTTGGAACGCAGACTAGTTAACATTTGTATTATTGATATGGTGTAATTTTCATTTTGTGGTCAAGAGACATACAGTTCTTTTTTCATAATATAAAACTCTATTTTTATATGGTTTTCTAAGAGTGTGTGAAGTAACATTGCGTTGTTAATCCAAAGATATGCAGAGGGCCCCTGCATGGCTGAGGTTCTTCTTTTCATTTCTGTATATTTCTATGTGTATTTTCTTTCGTTCAAACTATATATTGCTTGTGTTTTGTTTATGTTCATAATCGTTTTAACCTTGTATATGTTTTGCAGCTTGTCACTTATTTTTTTACTAACCCTGATAGATGCATTTCAGAGTAGCAGTAGGTCTTTAAATTTGCTTATGCTTGAGCTTCTTAGTTGTAATTTTTGCATCAAGTAGCATTTTTGGGACTCACTCCTTCTGCTGTACTTTAGTTTTCAAATTCAAGTTGTTTATGCTTTTGCTTAATAGGATATATACTCATTACATAAGTACATGTTTCTGGAGCCTTTAGTTCATGGTTTACCTTAAGAGCTAATTGGCGAAATATGGAGTTTATGAATGAGATTTGTTTGTTGTTCAGTATAGTTTGATGTCATTCTCTCATGCTATATGATGATATTTCCAGAGCCTTTAGCTTAAGACTGATTTAGAAGTTAATTGGTGAAATGTTATGATTATGGATGAGATTGGCTAACCATTAGTTTAAAAACAATTTCAATCTTTTACTTTTGCCTTTGGTTTAAATTGCAGTAGTTCATTAGATTTTAATTCTGCAAATAGAATGGACAGCAGAGGTAGTAGTTTCATTTATAGTACTTAATTCTTAGTTTGATTTATATAGTTGCACATTCACTCTCTCATTCAAGTTTTGATTTTGTAGATAGCAGTTTCAAGAGTCCTTTAAGCTCATAGTTTGGAAAGCATCACAATAAGAAAGAGAATAAGATTTGTCTTCATCTTCTTAAGAACTCCACATCCAAACTTGATCTAAAAAGTACTTTTAAACTCTTACATTAGCAATATATTAGGATTTCAATTGCATTATAGCACTCTAGGAGACTAACAAAACAAAACCCCCAAAACAACATAAAATTGAAAATAGTGAGGTAAGACAAAGGTTATCTAGCACATATAGTGCACTACACTTCATCAGTTTACGACTCCCATATTGATAATTTATGTAGCTATTTAGGACACTAAATTGAATAAACATTTTGTCGTTGTTGTCAGGGAAGTGTAACTAGGTAGCCTATCTCTTACATTAAAAAAAAAAAAAAAAAAAAAAAAAAAAAAAAAAATTAATCATTTCTCATTGCTCTCCTCTTGCATTTGTGTGATTTGGAGGACAGAAAAGGAATTATTAGTCCAATTAAAATCATCAAAAACAACAAAAAATGACATGCATAGAGAAAGAGATTCTAGGGGAATATTTATAGCTAGGGGCAGAAGTTCGATTTTCACAACTCCAACTACTCCACCAAGGATTAGAAAGGATACACCTCCATCCCAGACTCATACTCCCAGCCTTAGGATTCCTGGAATTCAAGGGGTAGCAACTAAATTAGAAGATTCTCCCACTTCATCTAGTAAATCAGATCTAGGAGAAGAACCCCTTTTCACCTCTATAGGGGAGCCTTTTGTAGTTGAAGAAGTAGAAATACCTAGAGAAGAAGAAGAGGTAGAAACTCTCTCTCATCAGCCATTAATAGAAGAACCAAAAGATTCTGAGTAAACTATCATGGCAGAGGAAGAGCAATATGGATAATTTTCACTATTTGGAGGAGGGGGTAGAGGTAGACGTAGAGGAAACAATGGAGGAGGTAGAGGAAATAGGGAAGCAGATAACTCATTTGGATTCCCTATAGTAGATGAGGAGACCCATAAAACAATGAAAAACATTTCACCATCGGTCCTCCCAAACTTTTATGGGTTTCAAAGTGAGGATCCTAAAACATTTCTGTTTGAGTTTGAAGTCTTATGTCGAACCTATGACTATCTAGAAGACTCTCAAAAACTCAAATTTTTCCCTTCAACACTGAAAGGGGCTGCTCCGAAATGGTTTATGGGATTAGTCACTCAATCCATTAGGACTTGGAATGATATGAGGTAGGCATTTTTGGATAGATACTTGGATTACTGTATGCCTACTAATCATAAGGATGAGGAATTCAAAATGATGCAGAAGGAGGATGAAAACTTAGAGGATTTTCTTGAGAGGTTTCAATACAACTTGAAAAGAGCAAAAATGAACAATTTAGATGAAGAGGCCTTGAAAGCCCTTTTGTTGAAAGCCATTAGAGATGAATGGATAGATATTTTAAACATGATGGGGAAGGGAGACATCTCTCAACTTCCATTGAGTGACATATCCAAACTATGTGTCCATCTCTCAAGAGGAAAATATAAAATTGGGAAAGGGCCTAGAGATCCTTCCCTTATTAGAGCTAACAAATCTGCAACTGGAACTGAAAGTAGGGTAGAAATTGGCAATATGCTTGATGAGTTCAAAACTGATATTCTAGGGAGCCTTAGTGAGCAGCTAGACACCCTCAAATTCCAAAACAAGCAGAAAACAGAAGCTGATGCCTTAGCCATCTTTTGTCCAAAATGTAGGAAGAAACATGCTCTTAGAGAGTGTCCCTTAGATGCAAAAATTGTAGAAACATGTATAATTTGTTTAGAAAGTCATGAGACCAAATATTGTCCTTCAATCTCAGGTCTTAAGGTTTACTTTCAAGAGGAAGTAGTCCCAAATTCTGTAGAACCTCTTTGTTTTGTTACAAGAAGACCTTGGCAAGGGCAACAAAATCAAGGATTTAACAATCCAATGAATTTTGAGCCCCCACCAAACTGGAATTGTTGGCAACAACCTTAGCCTCAACCTCAAAATCAGTATCAATCTCAATCATGGGCAAAAGGGGTACAAAATCCTTATGGGAGATTTGCTCGTTATTATAAATATCCTCCATCTTATCAGAGCTATTCTCCCCCACAAAACCAACAGCAAAATCTGCAACCACAACTTCCAAATAAATGCCCTCACATTTCATTGCCATTTCCAGAACAACAACCTCCTCAACAAAGTCAAAATCCTCAACTCTTGCTTCCATTTCAACAAAAGCCAAATCAACTACCAGCCCAACCATTACCAAACCCCAATAATAAAAACCCTCAAAATGCTTACATGGTATAAGGACAACAATTTCCTACTTACATGATTGTTCCTCTAGATGTTAATGATGTTCAACTTAGATTTAGTAGGATTTTAGAAAAGGAAAAACCTTCTATAGATATTCAAGAGCAAGATGCTTCTAAGGAGGATTCTCTAAAAGTCAATAAAATTTTTGAGGAGACATCCCTTCAAAACCCAACCATTCAAGAAGAAAAACAAAAACAGTCGATCCATACAACTCCTATAGTTGAGCAACCTGTATCTACATCCACACCTCCTTTTCCTGAGAGATTACAATTTGACAGAGGGGTGGAAAAATAGAGCTTGTTGCCTGATTATGATTTTCTAGATGAATGAAAGAATGTCTGTATCAAGATTCCCTTGTTACAATCCATTAGATAAATTCCTATTCTAGCAAAAACAATAAAGGAGTTGAGTATCAAAAGACCATGTAGGAAACCAAGAGACACAAAAAGAATCCACCTGTTAGGAAAAATAGCAGATGTCATGATGAGAAAGATTACCATGTAGAAATATGTGGATCCAGGAAGTCCAATTGTTAAGACACACATAAATGGGATTGAAATTCCAGATACATTGATTGACTTAGGGGAAACTATAAACATTATGAGTAGACAGACTATGGAACAACTTAAACTTCCTAATCTTCTTTACACACCTACCTTACTGCAACTTGCAGATAGATCAATAATCAAACCAAATGGTTTTCTAGAAGACATTTCAGTCTCCTTATATTCTTGGGAATATCCTGTGGATTTCATGATTTTGACTCCCAAGAATAATCTAGGAGGACACCCACTCATCTTAGGAAGACCTTGGCTAGCCACAACTAATGCTTTTATTAGTTGTAGATCTGGTGACATGTACATTTTTGATGGTGGTTCAACAAAGAAATCTACTTTGTATCCTCCAACAAAAGCAATTACA
The DNA here is from genome assembly GCA_000404065.3 of Pinus taeda. Taxonomy (NCBI): domain Eukaryota; kingdom Viridiplantae; phylum Streptophyta; class Pinopsida; order Pinales; family Pinaceae; genus Pinus; species Pinus taeda. Next base: position 23,547 of record APFE030563417.1, read on the forward strand.
AAAATAGATGACATTGAATGGGTCAATGATGAAGATGTTAAACAGCCTATCTTTACTATATCAGAAATTAGTGAGGATAGTCAAATTTTGAACACATTAGAAAATTTTGAAACATCTTCAGAATATGATCATAAACAATTTCTGTTAAATTCTGATATTGAATACTTGTCATCTAGGCAGATGTCTCTTCACTCCATGGAAGAGTTTGACAGTTTTGCAATTGAAATTTTCCTAGGTAAAACATTGAATTTTAACAAAAACTTGGAGAAGTTACAACAAGAAGAGCTAACCAAAATCTTACAAAAACATTATGTTGCATTTGCATGGGAGTATATTGGTATGAAAGGTATTGACCCTAAGACTTGTATCCATCATATCTATATTAAGGAAAACAGTAGGCCAATCAGACAACCTCAGGGAAGGATGAATCCAAATCTTAGGGAGATTGTGAAAGAAGAGCTCCAGAAACTACTCAATGTAAACTTCGTTTACCCGATCTCAGATAGCCAATGGGTTTCTCCCTTGGTAATAGTGCCTAAAAAGAACGGTAAATGGAGGGTGTGCATTGATTACAGAGAATTGAATAAAGCAACCTTGAAGGATCACTTTCCTTTTCCCTTTATAGATCAAGTATTAGATACATTAGCAGGTAAAAAGTACTTTTCATTTTTGGATGGTTTTAGTGGTTATAATCAAATTTAGGTAGCACTTGAATATCAGGATAAGACCACATTTACTTGTCCATGGGGAACTTTTGCCTATCGAGTGCTCCCTTTTGAATTATGCAATGCACCCACAACATTCCAAAGGGCAGTACTAGGAATTGTTTCTGATCTAATACATGATTGTGTAGACGTATATATGGATGATTTTACAGTCTATGGTAACACATTTGAAGAAGCCTTGGAAAAATTGGAAAAAGTCCTTAAATGATGTAAAGAAACAAACCTTTCATTGAGCCATGAAAAATGCTTTATGATGTTTACAGAAGGTATTGTTTTAGGACATCATATTTCAGGGGATGGGATTAAAGTGGACAAATCTAAAGTTGAAGTCATCTCCAAGTTACCTATTCCAAGTTGCCAAAAATATGTTAGAAGTTTTCTAGGATTTACAGGATATTACAGAAGATTCATACAAAACTTTACTAAAATAGCATCTCCACTCTTCAAATTGCTTACAAAATATTGCGAATTCAAGTGGAATCCTGATTGCCAATTAGCATTTGAAGCCTTGAAAACAAAAATATCTGAAGCACCTATCTTAAGAGGAACAAACTGGAAACTTCCTTTCCATATTTCTACAGATGCTTCAGATACAGTTCTAGGAGCTGTACTGGGACAAAAAGACTTGATTCCTTATGTCATTTACTATACAAGTAAAAATTTGACTCCCATTGAGTTGAATTATACAGTGACTAAAAAGGAGTTCTTAGCTATTGTTCATGCAATTAACAATTTTAGACATTATATAACAGGCTATGAAACTTTTGTTCATACTGATCACTCTGCAATTAGATATTTGATGAACAAACCTATTACTAATGGCAGAGTTACAAGATGGCTTTTACTTTTACAAGAATTCAATATTACTGTGTTAGATAGACCTAGGAAACAAAACACAGTTGTTGATTTCTTGTCCAGGATTCAGAATATCAAAGAAGACTCTCTGGTAGAGGACAAGTTTCCTAATGAGTACTTATTTGCAGTAACTACTCAAACTCCTTGGTTTGCAGATATGGCTAACTATTTGGTTACATGGAAGTTACCTTCACATTTATTTCTTAGAGAGATAAGAAAGATTATTCAGGAGAGTTCAAGATGTTCATGGATTTCTAACTAATTGTATAAAACAGGGCCAGACTTTGTGATCAGAAGATATGTTAGGGAAGATGAAATGCTTGATATTTTTAAAGCATGTCATGATGAGCCATACGGTGGACACTTTGCTAACAGAAGGAAAGATTATAAAATCCTTTCTGTAGGATATTATTGGCCATTCATCTTCAAAGATTCAAAAGAATATGTCAAAAGGTGTAACAACTACCAAAGGGTAGGGAAACCTTCCCCCTCAAATGAGATGCCATTAAAACCTCATGTACTTATCGAACCCTTTGAAAAATGGGCTTTAGACTTTATTGGACCTATTAATCCTCCATCCAAGCAGAAAAAGTATATATTGGTATGTACTGATTATGTCACTAAGTGGGTAGAAGCCAAAGCATTATTTTTTGCTAACAAAGATACTGTAGTTAATTTTCTTTATGAGGATATTTTTACTCGCTTTGGTGTCCCAAGAGAAATTGTGACAGATCAGGGAGCTCAATTCACATCCAGAATGATAGAGAATATTATGGAAGAATACAAGGTCAAGCATAGGAAATCCACTCCTTATCATCCACAAGAAAATAGTCAAGTGAAGTCCACAAATAAAGTGATTGCAGGAATCATTACCAAGACTGTGCATCTACATAGAAGAGATTGGGCAGAGAGGCTTCCTGAAGCCTTGTGGGCCTACAGTACTACATGGAGGAACACAACAGGACACATACCTTATGAACTTGTTTATTGAAAGGAAGTTCTATTCTCCATTGAATTCCAAGTTAAAACTTTCAAGATGGCAATTCAGTTGGGAATGGATCTATCAGAAGCTCAAAAGCATATATTGGAGCAGTTGAATGAACTTGATGAAGTCAGACAAGAAGCAATTCAAAGAACTGATCTAGTTCAACAGCAAAGAGCTAAGTGGCATGACAAGTACATCAAGGGCAAAAGGTTTCAAGAAGGAGATTGGGCATTGCTATTTGATTCAAAGTTCAAGGATTTTCAAGGTACATTTCAAACTCATTGGCTTGGGCCATATGAGATTGAAAAAGTTTTTAGCAATGGAGCAGTAGGAATCAGAACCATCGATGAGCACCAAACTCCTCTCCTTTTGAATGGTCATAGATTGAAGATTTATCAGAAGCCAATCTCAAAGGAAGAGTTTATCAAATACTTCAGGATAATTCTGAAATGAGGCTGGCGAAGAAGAATCATTCTTCTCCACCAGCTTAGTCTTTGTTCTTTTCATCATTGAAAAAAAAATGTATAAGCTTGAAAACCAATCGTTGATTGGCATTCTTATACAGAAAATACAGGGTGAAAATCAGAAGATTCTGACACCCTATATTTTCCAAAACAAAAAAGAAAAAGAAGGTCTCTCATTTCACTCATGGTTTGTTTCATTCCATTCCATTTCATTTCCACAAAGTTCCTCCATCTCACCACCACATTCCATCAATAAAATTTCTTTCAGTATTTCTTCATATCCACTTTTCCATGTTTCATCCATACAGTCATTTTCCATTTTCATTCATTCATCAAGTCATATTTCATTCATTGTGTTACATTCCGCAGTTGTTTTCCAATTTCGCAACTATTTTTCTGATTCCGTAGCTAATCCTGTTACTTTGTAGTGACAGTTGAATGATTAGCCAAAATATAAAATAAAAATAAAAATAAAAAAAGAAGCCAGATGTAGGTATGGAAGGAGAAACTTTTTGAAGACATCAGCACCTAAAGCACCTACAAAAGCAAGCAATCAAAAGTTAGAAAATGGAAAAGGTATGATTCCAAAGGTGAGAATAAAATGCATTTCAAATAGCACTTTAAAATCATAAATTGTATAGTTTGAATAATCACTACTCCTTAACATGTAATGATGTGATTTGATTGTTGCCATAACTCCACCATACCATTTGAATTAATCATCAACGATCTCATGATTTGCTTTCGATTTTAACTCGTACTTAATCGTACATCCTTATTCCACCTGTTATAACGACGAATTATGTGAATGTAATCTGGTTGAATACGGCTCTTTCCCACCGACGTTTTCGATTTCTTACTCCTGAAGCCTTTTATGAACTCAAACCACTCGGACTCCATTTATTCTTACGATTATGTTCATGAGTGATGCTCTGCCTCCACGCAATCTGTCTATGCACAAAACCTTACAGCCTTCATATTGTTTCTCGTGCATACGAGTTTTTCTGACTTCATAACTCTCCCTAATCCAACCTCATACTCATTGTTTTTCCCAGTTTCATACACATCGACTCTCACCACAGTCTTCTTCCATTTTCGTCCATATAACCGTTCTGTTTCCATATAACCATCATTTACAGAGGTTTTTACACAGTAAAAAAGGTAGAATGGGTATCATTGTGAGGACAGAGCCCATAGGAGTCAAGTTCAAGAAGGGATACCCTCAGCTGAAGGTAACATTGAAGAAGGCTGGCTGGCTGAAGTTTATCAAGAATTTCAATGGCCATCACAAGGAAGTTACCAAAACATTTGCAAGATCTTTCAATGGAGTAGAAGTGGAAATTGGGGATATAAAATTTTTAGTGACTGAATCATCCATTGCAGCTGCAACAGAACTTCCAAAAGATGGTTCAAAAATAAAGATTTCTATGAAAAGGTTTGGAGGGTTATTCTTCGAAAACCAGGTTCTGACATATAAATCTTCAAAAGAGAAATTCCTATCTCAGCATTAAAAGATAAATGGAGTAGTTTTCTCTTGATCATTCAGAAATTTATCACGTGTGAGGGTATATATGGCTCAATGTACATGTATCACATAAGGTTATTAATGAACTTTTTGGAAAATGAGACCATCAATCTCCCTTACTTTTTGTTTAATAGTTTAAGAAAGATGTCTACCACTGTTCAAAAGAACATAGAGGATATAGAACCCCATCTTTACCACCATGGTCTCATAAAGATCTTAGTTGAAAATCACTTGAAAGATAAGGGAGATACATGGGAAAGCTTCCTAGTTAGGAACTTTTTCCAAGATCCACCTGATGTACCTGAAGGGAGTTCAGTAAAGAGAAATAGGAGGAGAAGAGCAACTTTAACAATCGAAGATACTCCTACTAGTTTGACAAAAGAAAACAGTGAGGAAGAACTCCCTTCTGAAACTCTAACTGAAATCATGAAGAAAACAAAACAAAAAGGAAAGAGGAAAGTTGAAGAAATTTACCAGACTCCTGAGCCTTCATCGGAAGAAGAACAATTGCTCTCTGAAAAGTTAGTCCATATAAAAGAATAGTCCAAGAAAGCAAAAGAAAAGGGAAAGAAGAAACAAGTCATAGAAAAGGAGGATATAGGCTCACAAAGTCTAAGAATAAGCTCTAGGCTTAAAGGCAAGTTGAAGAGAACAAAAACAAAAGGAGCTCAATTCATAGACTTGGGAAGGGAGACTCCAGCCCAATCACCAGAAAATACCCCACTTGAGTAAAGTCCACAATATTCTCCTTCTCCTCAACTAGACTTTGAAACTAGTCCAAGAAAAGCATCTCCAGAAATTGACCAATCTCAATAACAGATCTATGATTTCATTGAATCATTGGAACAGAAGAACACAACAGCAGAATAGGGGACTTCATCTAATTAGCCAGATACAACACAAGAAACTCTGATTCAGTCACTAAAGCAAGAAATCTATGAATTAGAGGTCTTAAACAAACATATCCAGAGGGAAAATGAAACTTTGAAGGAGCAAAACAAATTGGACAAAATCATCCATGACAATACCATGTTTCATTTGGGATTATGGCCTAAGAAAAATAGAAAATTGAAGAAGAAAAATAGGAAGCTAAGCAGGGCCCTCATCAACCTTAAATACAGATGCCTTATGAGGAAGCCTAGAATGGTAGTGGCAGCAAGGAAAAAGACGAAGAGGTTGGATGTCCTAGCAGAGGTTTCAAAACAAATGCAGTAAAAGGAAGATTGTTACAACTTTGGTTGCATGAGGACATGCAACAGCTTCACAGTGGAGGTATGTTGAGCCCCAAAACTACCTCTTTTTCAAGAATTTTTTTAAACCATTTTTCCTCTATTTTCCCATGTCAGTGCATCCTAAGCTATCAAAAGTCATTGCATGTTGATGTCAGGAGTGTATTTTAGTGATTTTCAAATTATATCATTATGTGTGTTATTTGGATTAGGTTTTATTTATCAGCTACGGAATGTAGCCACTTTCCGTAGCTAACTAGCAATTCCGCAACCATCTTCATCCTCTTGCAGGTTACAGGTGTTGAGAAGAGGAATGAGCCACATGGGCAGCTCAGGAAATGTCAACACATGGATAAGGTCCTATTCACTTGATCAGATTTGGAGGAAAAGACCCTAGTCAAAGGGGAGTCAACAGAGAAGTTCTATGCCAGTTAGAACTCTGTTTTGGCATGCAAGTGAGTCCGAAGCCTATTCCTCAACCTGAGCATTCGTTTTTCCATCTGCACGCCATCTGCATAACTAAATCCAACAACTACTATGCATAGATTTACGGCTTACGCCAACTGGAAGGCTGGATCCTCGGATACATGACCTGTTCACGTGTCTAGCGTAGAAGAATTTCCTCTTAGAAATAGTTAACAATTTCTCCTATAAATTCAAGCATTTGGAATGCAGACTAGTTAACATTTGTATTAAGTTGCTATGGTGTAATTTCTGTTTTGTGGTCAAGAGACATACAGTTCTATTTTCATAATATAAAACTCTATTTTTATATGGTTTTCTGAGCGTGTGTGAAGTAACATTGCATTGTTAATCTGAAGTTGTGGAGAGGGCCCCTGCGTGGCTGAGGTTCTTCTTTTCATCTCTGTATAGTTCTATGTGTATTTTCTTTTGTTCAAACTGTATATTGCTTGTGTTTTGTTTATGTTCATAATCGTTTTAACCTTATATATGTTTTGTAGCTTGTCACTTATTTTTTTACTATCCTTGATAGATGCATTTCAGAGTAGTAGTAGGTCTTTAAATTTTCTTATGCTCGAGCTTCTTGGTTGCAATTTTTGCATCAAGTATCATTTTTGGGACTCACTCCTTCTGCTGTAATTTAGTTTTCAAATTCAAGTTGTCTATGCTTTTTCTTAATAGGATAGATACTCATTACATAAATACATGTTTCCGAAGCCTTTAGTTCATGGTTTACCTTAAGAGCTAATTGGCGAAATATGGATTTTATGAATGATATTTGTTTGTTGTTCGGTACCTTTTCTTGCTTAGTATTGTTTGATGTCATTCTCTCATGTTATATGATGATATTTCCAGAGCCTTTAGCTTAAGACAGATTTAGAAGTTAATTGGCGAAATGTTATGATTATGGATGAGATTGGCTAACCATTAGTTTAAAAGCAGTTTCAAGTTTTTACTTTTTCCTTTGGTTTAAATTGCAGTAGTTCATTAGATTTTAATTTTACAAATAGAATGGGCAGCAGAGGTAGTAGTTTCATTTATAGTACTTCATTCTTAGTTTCATTTATATAGCTGCACATTCACTCTGTCATTCAAGTTTTTATTTTGTAGATAGTAGTTTCAAGAATCTTTTAAACTCATAGTCTGGAAAACATCACAATAACCAAGAGAATAAGCTTTGTATTCATATTCTTGAGAACTCCACATCCAAACTTGATCTAAAATGTACTTTTAAACTCTTATTTTAGCAATAGATTAGGATTTCAATTTCATTATAGCACTCCAGGAGACTAACAGAACAAAACCCCCAAAACAACATAAAATTGAAAATAGTGAGGTAAGACAAAGGTTATCTGGCACATATAGTGCACTACACTTCATCAGTTTACGTCTCCCGGATTGATAATTTATGTAGCAATTTAGGACACTAAATTGACTAACAATCATGACAAAATGGAATAGCCAGTTTAGAGGAAAAATGGATCGCCCAAACCTAGGAGGACAAGTGACTCAGTGAGGATATCCCAAACCCGACACGAGAAGCAAAAGAGTGTCATGTTCAAGAGCGACATGTTGCCTATGCATTGCACTTAAGCAACTCCTCAACACTTAATTGTCAACTTGGGGGATCTGTAAACTTAGAGATGAATCACAGGCAATGCCAGAGATGGTATGAACCTTTCTGATGTAAATTCCTACCTTCTTAAATGAAAACTTGCAGAATCAAATTGGAAAGAGTAAAAGGCAACTTAATCATCAAAGTAATCTAGTGATGGAACAAGAAAGAATGCATTTGTAAAGGAATCAAAATAAGAAGACAATCACTCCAACTGATCAATGTTTAATCACTGAGTACATGCTTAAATTTCTCTTTAGTAGAAACACTTTAGCAGTCTCGTAAAGTGGGCCCTTAAACTTGCTTTCTTAAAGATTTCCTTCTTGCACTAGTCAATGCAGGCGCAAAGATTTATGCGAGAGGTATAAGTTGTGTTTTATCAAAGATTCTTGACTTAATGCAAGGGCTCAAACCTCAAGGGTTCTGAGCACTCGGATCCTGTGACAAGAAACCAGTTCTTTCACCTTAGTAGAGTTCCTTGCACTTCATTATCGGTTCTCAAAATAAGCATTAACTATTACAAATGAAACTTAAATGTAGAAATAGTTTTCAAATGTAGATGTTTCCAGTCTTAACTGTATGTAAAATAAAATTAAATAACCATAACTGGAAATGACCACTAAAGAATCAACCTACCATCTACATACATACACACACACACACACACACACACATATATATATATATATATTACTTAGCATAACGGAAAAAAAAAAATGTTGCATGAAAGATACTAGAAATACTTGCTGCAACACACCAATGTGCACTGGTGCAGGTTCATTTCTCTTGCTTGGACCAGGCAAGGAAAACCAACTGAAATAAGTTGCATGAAAGGAAATTGTAGGAAAGGATTAATCACACCAACATGCACTGTTGCAAGTTCATTTCTCCTGCTTGGACCAGGGGAGGAAAACCAACTGAAATAAATTACATGAAAGGAAATCACAGGAAAGGATTAATCAAACCAACGTGCACGGGTGCGGGTTCATTTCTCCTGCTTTGACCAGGTGGGGAAAATCAACTAAAATAAATTGCATGAAAGAAAATTGCAGGAAAGTAAATATAACTAATTCACACAACGATATGCGAGCAGGCTGCAGAAACTAGCGTACATCTCTTCCTGAAATGCCCTATTCTGATCCACATCTAGCAGTCCATATCTTCAGACATACAATTATCGGGTAGATGGGAGGGCGAGGACATAAATCTTGTATGGGAAAATTGGTTCAATCAGCACCGAAACTCCAAACTTCAAAGCCTGCCAATTATCATCTGTTGGTACTATTGGCTTGCCCGGAATCGTATGACATTTGAAGATAAAGTAATACACTGGCCTCAGCTCATTGCAAAGATTATTGTTGTATTCAATGAAACAGCAGAGCCTGTGCAGCCTAAGACACGCCGACAACATGATCCGCCTCACATTGATCAAAACCATCCGTGGGCATTCTTTGATGGTGCTGCCCAACTGCAAGGCTGTGGGGGAGGCTTTCTACTCTATAAAAATGAACAGCATAACTACAAATCCAAGCTGGGTCTAGGAGCTGGTTCAAATAACTTCGCAGAGCTCATCAGCCTTCACCATCTTCTACATTTTGCATTGAACCATGATTGCTTGCATCTGAACATATATGGAGACTCAAATATTATCATAGATTGGTTCAACAATATCACCACATGTCATACACACTCACTTTGCAGTATATTGGATGAAATTTTTATATTGAAGGCACAATTTACTGATATATCATGCCATCACATTTACAGGGAACACAACAATTGTGCCCACCAACTATCCAAGGAGGCCACGGCACTTCCCATAGGCGAGTGGATGATACAGGAGCAGCAGGGTGACAATGCATACCAGTATTACCACCGTCCATACATAGATGCACAGTACCACAGGGCAGCCAGCCCATGATTACATGTTTTTGATCTGATATCTATTTTTTGAACTGATTGTATATAGCTGAAAATGAACATTACTGATAGCCCTGCGTGGCAACATACATATATGACCACACAGAACATCGTAGAGATGTTATCTGCTCATTTTTGATATTGTACAGAAAACCACAGATACTGCTATTTTGGCAAAACATACAGCATATTCTATCCGCATCTACAACATGTAATTTTTTCCAATTAATGAAAAGATTACGATTTTTCCAGAGGAAAAAAAAAAAAAAACTAATTCACACAACGGATCCGCTCACACATTGGAAGGAATATATGTGCATAGAAATAGAATTCAAATAAATCACACTTTAACAATAAGAACACATAAATAAATATGAAACCGAAAATAAGGTAAGTGAGCTAGGTTGGCTGGGCCCTAACCAACTAGCTCGTTTCCCATCTAAGAAAAGATGCTATTTAGTAATTCAGATCAGACTCAATGTCTTAAAAGAATAGATAAGATTTGAAAAGCATGAGACAGAGCTCCTTCTTTCTATTAATTCGCAAAGGCAAAGTACATCATGGAAGACAGAGTCCAGCCCAGATTTGGGCGATAACAAAAATATACAATACGCTTGGAACACAATGTTGTTATCTCCTCTATCTGCCAATCCCCTAATTCTATTTACATTCTGTGATTTATATACTATCAGCCCAAGGCCGTAACTACTTACACGCCATTAGGTCAACCGTTTACATAACAAAATGTAGATTTTAGCCTCTCGACTTTTAAATATAGACAATTGAACTTGTTGGCCGTGGGCCAAATATTCAGCTTCCGTTCAAGAAATTTGCAACTTTAGTATTGTCTTTGGATGCCTTTGGTTGATCTGGTCTTTGTGACCAACGATGCAAAAAACGTGGCGGTGGTTAGGGAATTTTGGATCTACTATGCGGATTTGTTGCGCTGGCAATAGTGTCGATCCGATCCTGCACTTAAATCAGCAGTCACGTTAAGTGGCTTTATTTACCAAGTATTTATCGGAGATAAGGATAAGTTACAAAAGTGCATTAAAAGTAAGAAATATGAATTAAATAATTAATTAAATGCTAAATTGAAATAAAATATGAAAAATAAAGTACATGTGAAATATATCACCATGCTTGGACTAGTGCAGGATGAGTGTATGTGAAAAGGGTAAAACATAGGTAAATAGTTGTGGTTTATAAAGGGAAAAATGACAAGAATGGCGAAAATTTAGGGGACTAACATCCTCCCATCCCTAAGTTGTTATGTGTCCTCACACAACTTTTTACTTGCTCCAAAAACCTCAAAAATTTAGGTGCTTCACTTCAATCCTGTACTGTAATATCAATGCCAACTTGCACTATCTTGGACTTCTTCTCTTTGATATTTAATTTATTTGTTGCCTTCTCGAGACTCTTAAAACACTGCAAAGCTCAATACTTCCACACCTTGACTTATCTTTTCTGCTGCTTGACCTCCGCGATCAATTATATCTTACTATGTTGCTTATCATCCTGCTCTTTAACCATAAGATCTTCTAAATCCCAAACTTGGTGTTCCAGCTCGGTTATACGACTACTAAGATGAGAGACTTGTGTCTCTGACTCGTCGGGTGGAGGCATTTCAGTACCCTGTGCCTCCTTCTCTTTAACTGTTGTGGCAGGGGATTCTGTACCCTGTGCTTCCTTCTCTTTAACTGTTGTGGAAGGGGATTCAATACCCTGTGCTTCCTTCTCTTTAACTGTTGTGGCAGGGGATTTAGTACCCTGTCGAAATGGGGATTGCACCATATCATCATCTGACCCTTCAACCAAATCCTTGCTTTCACTTGATTCTTCTTTCTTCTTTTGAGTTTTTCAGATAAAATTAGCCAACAAGGCATCATCTTCAATTTCTTAAAATTCTGTTTCTTTGGAGTGGACCGCTGCATCCACAAGCACTGACAAATTATGCCCTTCAAAGGCACTTGTATGCACTAGAGAGGTAGTTTGAAGGGAGGGGTTCTTATCGATGGAGGCGTTGGTCACCTTCTCCGTTGGTGATGGGGATTCCTCTTTCGTTGTCTCTATGGGTCTCTTTGTTTTTGTACCAGTGTGAGAAGAACCCCCCATGTTTTTTTTAATCGGACCCCTTCTTGTACTTGGACTAGCACGGTCCTTTGTCCTTTTCCGGATGAGTGCCTCTTTGTGTAACTGCTCTAATAATGTTGTCCAAGTCATGCCTTTGGCTTCCAAATCCTTCTTGACCAAGATCTTGATTAACCCGTGATGGTATAATTTTCTGTCGGCCTAGTCTTCTCGTACAGTTTGCACGCCCTTGGCCATCCTCTCTAAACTCCTAAGTAAGAAGCGGGGGAAATTGATTTTCCACCGGAGGTTTCGGCCCACTTTGAAATGTAGAAATATTCTGAAATGGTGAACAAATGTGAAGGAATAGCATCCTTCGCAGGTCAAAAACTTTTGCAAAATATAAAGGAGATATCACCATTGATCCAGTAGGGCGTTGTGGGGGATGTTGTTCTTCCAATTCTCCTGCATTTTCTTGTCAACAATGAATCAGTGCCACCACTTATTCTCTAACTTCTGATTTTTGAACCTCAAGGGGCCAATTTGAACTCGGCCTTCCTTAAAACTCTTGGCAAATTGCAGGGCCACCTCCTTGTCATGCCCATCAAACATCTATAAAAATTGAATAAACACTGATTCTTGCAATAGTGTAAGACTATTGCGGTATTCGACGGTTTTCTTTACTTTCCTTAGGGACGAAGGTGCACTTCTAACGGGAAACATCTTTGCTTAACAACTATGAACAGTCCACTCTCTTCTGCATGAAACAACAAGGAATATGGATTCTTATGGATAGGGTCCCAACCATCCATTGCCCTTTTCCAATTCACCATCCAATCATTTAAATTATCACTTAACACATCCCTTAAATCACCATGGACGTGTAGAATCCTTTGAAAAATTTGTCGAACAGATTAGGGGTGCTTTGCAACAGTGATTTAATGGTTGGGTAAGGTAATGATTTCAAATGGAGGGCATAAAGGATCATTTCACAAGGCGTGTAATCATAGCCAAGCAATGTTTACATACTCCACATCATCTTCATAATTCATTCAAAAAAAATACCTTTAGCATTCATTAAAATGATCACGATTTCTAACTATAAACACTTTGTACTTAAATAATTTTCTCCCTAATTAATACATGATAACATAAAGTACTTAACGATCGAATGAAAGGACTTCTTTTAAATTTTCATAATAACCACTTTGTTATGACGCACGTTATATTGCATGGAAAGAATAAAATGCATTATATCTTTGACATGGTGCATGCTTGCACTGATATACTTGCACCGCCTATACTATGCTACTCTGCTTGCACTATTGTATATTGTAACATACTTGCCCTGGTGCAAGAAGAAAATTTGTTGAAGGAAAAAAAAGGAAATTTTGGTAGAATATAGGCTGGACTTTAACATGATTTTCCCAATCAGATGAAAGGTTTGCTTCGTCATTTATTTGATGTTTCTGAGCACATCCTTTTGCTCTTTCTGCACTGGATCTTGCAATAAGCTCATGGTGGAACAAAGAAGTGGGAAAAGGGAAAAAAAAATCAGAATGGGAAGGAAGTTTATGACAAAGGATTCCAGGAACAGTACCATTAAGAGGGCGTAAACAGAAGTGAGATAGGGAAAAAAATTCAAGGGATAAAAGTGGGATTTACAAAACGGATAGGGTGAATTTAGAAGAATATGGGAAGGTAATCATTATGGGGTTGAAGAAGAAAACTGATGGGGAATTACGAAAATGGAATATGAAGAAAGGTAGAAAATTTTCTGGAAAGCTTGCCTGCACTGGTGCAAGAAAAAAATACTGCAACGAGAATTAAATGTTACTTGAATGAAAATATCCATGCTAGTTACCCCAAACTTGTGTAAGGGTTGGTTATGCTGAACCTGCTTCTTCTTGGTGGCAGCTAGCACATATAAAGATCAAGCAACATTCTTCTTTTATTATAAATTTTTGATCTTTCTCCCAGCAGGCTGGTTTTCAGGTTAATCCTTTTGGAATCATGTCAGCCAACTGATTTTCATAATTACAGGAAAAGATTTTTTCTCTTTTTTTTGTTTTTACTATTTATATAATAATATAATATATATATATATTATATCTATATTACTAATACTATATAGTATATATTATTATATATATATATATATATATATATATTATATATTCCTTTTTTATTTTTCATTTATTTTTCTTTTTATAAGAATAAGAGTTCATGTTTTTAGTAGGTTGGTATTACCATCCATCACTGCTGTCTGAAATTGTTGTTGGAATTGCTCTGTAAAATACTTATTGGCAAGTGGCTGAAAATATTTCTTTAATCTATGTCCATTCACCAAGAACACTAAGCTCTGTCCATCAATAGTTTTAATCTCTACCGCACCATTCTCAAATACTCGAACCACCTCATAAGGTCCCATCCAGCATGTATGGAATTTTCCCTTGAAATATTTAAATCTAGAATCATAAAGGAGTACCCAATCACCTAGGTGAAACTTCTTTTTCTTAATAGACTTGTTATGCCACCTTTTTCATTGCTACTGAATCAATATGTTCTGTTGAACAACATCCCTTCGAAATTCATCTAGCTCACTCAATTGAAGGAGATGTTATTGTTGCGCTTCGGAGAGATCTAGCCCCAACTAAACTGCAGTTCTGAAGGTTTTGATCTAGAATTCGATTGGCAACAGGACTTGTTTGCCATATACCAGCTCATATGGTGTATGCCCCATTCTATTTCTCCGAGTGGTTCGGTATGCCCACAAAGCTTCCAGTAATCTTTCAGCCCAATCCTTCCAATACATATTTACTGTTTTTGTGAGGATGGACTTGATGACTTTGTTCATGGATTCCACCTGGTCATTTTCTTGTGGGTGATATGGTGTAGATTTCCTATGGCGGATCTTATATTGCTCCTTCACACCCTGTAGTAGATTATAAATAAATTGCGGACCATTGTCAGAAACAATCTCTCTAGGCACACCAAATCTAGTAAAAATTTCAGTAAAAATGAAATCAACAACAACCCTTTCTATAGCAAAGGGAATAACTTTAGCTTCTACTGATTTTGTAACAAAATCTATACAGAAAAAAATATGCATTTTACTTAATGAAGTTGGATTTATTGGCCCTATAAAATCAATAACCCATTTTTTAAAAGGCTCAATCATAACTTGGGGGAATAAAGGCATCTCATTGGTTTGATTATGTTGGCCCATTCACTGACAACTATCACACAGCTTGACATATTGTTTGGCATCCTTAAACAAGGAAGGTCAAAAGTAACGAGCGTGCAATACCTTATATGCAGTCCGATTATCAGCGAAGTGGCCTCCACAAGGTTCATCATGGGTAGATTTTAAAATGTCAAATACTTCTTCCTCTCTTACACATCTATGGATAGTCAAATCTTGACCAGTGTAAAAGAGATCTCCTTGAATCCATGAGTATGCAACACTTTTCTGAAAAATATTCCGCTTTTCACGAGCAGACAAGTGGGGTGGTGTCTTTCCAATGGCTAAATAGTTATCAATGTCAGCAAACCATGGGGAGTCTGTTGACATAGCAAAAAGATGTTCGTGAGGAAAATCATCATTAACAGGAGTTACTCCACCAGGATTATTCAATATTGAAAGAAAATATGCTACCACATTAGATTTTCCTGGTCTATCAACAATAGTAATATTAAATTCCTGCAACAATAACAACCACCTAGTCACTCTACTGCTAGTAAATGGTTTATTCATCAAATATTTAATTGTGGAATGGTTAGTATGTACAAAGACTTCATACCCTATAATATAGTGCCTGAACTTGTTAATTGCAAAAATCACAGCTAAAAACTCTTTCTCTGTAACTGTATAATTTAATTCAGCGGGAGACAAATTCTTACTAATAAAATAGATGGCATAAGATTGTTTGTTTTCCTTCTATCCTAAAGCTACGCCAATAGCCAAATCTGAAGCATTAGAGGAAATGCGAAAAGGTAGGGACCATTTTGGACCTCTCAAAACTGGTGCCTGTACTAAATTTTCTTTCAATGTTTCAAAGGACTGTTGGCAAGTTGTGGACCAAGAAAACTCACCATCCTTAGCTAGAAGTTGAAAAAGAGGGGTATCTATCCTAGAAAAATTTGCAATGAATCTCCTATAGTAACGAGCATGTCCTAAAAACCCCTTAATTCCCTTTGAGTCTTCGGTGTAGGAAGATGTAGAATGATCTCAATCTTAGCTGGGTACCTTTATCAGAAATAAGATGGCAAGCACCACTCATGCCATGCACATTAAAATACATTTCTTGTAACTCAAGGCAAGATGGGCTTCTTGGTAGCGAAGAAGTACGTTTTCCATATTTTTAAGAGCCTCTTGAAAAGAGTCACCAAACACATAAAATTCATCCATATAAATTTATACACATTCTAGATCAGCAAAAGTAGCAAGGACTTCCCTTTGAATGGTAGCTAGGGCATTACATAAACCAAAGGGGAGCACTCTATAAGCAAATGTTCCCCAAGGACATGTAAAAGTAGTTTTGCCCTGATCTTCAGGTGCAATTTGTATCTAGCTGTAACCACTGAAGCCATCCAAAAAGGAATAGTATTTCTTTCTTGCAAGGGTATCAAGCACCTGGTCAATAAAAGGAAGAGGAAAGTAATCTTTGAGAGTGGCTTGGTTTAATTCTCGATAGTCAATACAAATACGCCATCTCCCATCTTTCTTAGGAACCAACACTAATGGAGAGACCCACTAAATCTCAAAAATAGGATAGATGAAACCAAAATCTAAAAGTTTTTTTAATTCTTCCTTCACAACATCTTTCAGAGCTGGATTCATACGCCTTTGGGGCTATCATATAGGTTGGGCTCCTTCTTGAATGTAAATACAATATGTACAAGTTTCAAGAGGAATGCCTTTCATATCCTCATAACCCCATGCAAAGGCACCAAGATGGTTCTGCAACAAGTTTACAAGCTGCTCTTGCTAAGATGAGTCTAGATCTGAACTAATATGCAAAGTTTTACTAGGGCTAATCTCAACAAGAGTAGTATTAGGCTCGAGAACACTCAAGGGGGTGGTCAAAGGCAACGGTAAAGAAGAATGAGAATTACAATTCTCTCAAAAATAGATGCTGAAAATAGCTTAATGGCTCAAAATTAGGCATAGCGTCTAGATTATTCAGGAAATCTTGATACTCATCTTCTTGTGAAGACCCAATATAATGATGTATAAGAGAAATGGACTGAGTCTCCTCATCACTGCTTTGATCCAACCATAAGGTATCTCGGAGGTCCTGAATGGATATGGCAGGAGGATAGAAGGTAACTTTCTTCCTAGAATCTCCATGAGAAATATACATGTCACCGAAATGACATCCAATATATGCATTGGCTGTAGCAAGCCATGGTCGACCCGGGATCAAGGGATGTCCTCCTACTGGATTCTTTAGCTGAAGCACAATGAAATCAACGGGATATTCCCAAGAATCTAATGCAACGATCACATCATCCAATGCTCCTTCTCGCTTGATTTTAGATCTATTTGCCAATTCAAGCACAGTGGGAGTAGGACGAAGATGAGATAACTGATGTTGATCCATGGTTTGTTTAGTCATGACATTAATGGCTACCCCCAAGTCTATAAGAACATTAGAGACAAGGACATCACCAATATGAACTGAGACAACAGGGTTTCCGAGATCAGCATATTTCTCCATAGACACACATCCCGTCATCAACTCTGCTACCCTACTAACGAATTGAATGGTTTTGGGGTTCTAATCTCTTCCTCCCTGGTTTCTTGAGACAGAGTTCCTTATTGATCTTAGTACAAATGGAGATATCTTTAATGGCCTAAAACAAAGGTACCTTAATAAAAAAGTATTGATGGATGACCGGATTTGACAAAGTCATAAAGTAGATTGTGCGGGATTTTGAAGTCCAACGTGGATGATGAGTTGGCAGAGATTCGTGTTTCGCGGGCATTCTTGGAAATGGAAATAACGACCGTTTCAAACGATCGAGTGTTTCCGGTGAACCTGACACTTATCTGTTAAGTAAAAGGTGGCCACTTCCGTGTGAGGTGTGATGCAGTGACTCTAATAGCCGAAAGAAGGGATTCGAATGGACAAAGGCAGGGAACAAGAGAGCTGAAAGTGGAAACGCACAGTCAGGAAGCAGATGGCTTAAAGCCACAGACTGATAGAGATAGAGGGGGGGCAGAAGAAGAGAGGAGAGTGAACAATGAAAAAAAGTTGAATGCGCAGAGAGTCTTTGGAGTCACTTGGAGGTTGAGCGACTCATAGAAGCATGCAAAGGCTAAGAGAAAGAGCTTAGAGAAGCCAGAGCAAAGAGCCACGAGCCATAGCTAGAGCCAAGAGCCAGAGAAAGTTCCAAGAAGTGAGAGATGAGAGCTAGAACTAGAGCCAGAGCTAGAGTCAAAGCCAAGAGCCGGAGCAAGAGCCAGAGCCAGAGCCAAGAGCCAGAGCCAGAGCCAGAAAGCCAAAGAGCTCCAAGAACCAGGGGATAAGATGGTGTTCTGAGCCCAATGTTCTTGTGTAAAACATTGGATTTGAGTGTGGAACTTGTAAAAGAACTATTGGCATAATCCAAGGGAGCTTAGTCGAGTTGACTAGAGCTCAAGGAGACGTAGCCCAAGCGTTTCAGGTGAACTTCGTATTAAATTGCTATCTTATGTGTTTGCTTATTACTGCATTTGTCTATTATCAAATGTATTTACATATCGGCACGAACAACCGAATTTTAAAAGCACATAAACATTTAAAAACACATGCAAGCATACACCTTATTTTCAAGCATTTCTTAATTCCGCATTGGTTAATCATTAAGACTTGGGAAAATTTAAAGCTTTGGAAGTGGGAGAGGTTCGTGTAAGTTAGACATGAATCCTAAGAGCCCCATTTTTAGATCAAGTGTGAGATCTAATATGTAGGTTGTTGACTTATGGTGTTCTGCTTGATCTGAACCAAGGATGAACCTTAGCGTTTGATGAAGGATAAGATCTAATGATGTATCAAGATCTTAAGGCTTTAAGTGAATTATCTTTATGTGGTTTGATCATATATCTGAATAACTGACACATGTTGTAGTCTGTAAATATGATGATCTGGGTATGACTGAAGTATAGAATAGTTGAAATGTTTAAATCATCATTTACAGATCTCTATGCAGGTTTAGTTTAGAAAATATGCATATACACGCTGGTTATACATATCCAAGCAGTGTATACATCATAAATTTTATTTGCAGATCTGTACACTGGTTTGCTTCGAGGAAGGCAAGTATGCACGCAGGTTCAACACATGGAAGTAGCATATACCTTATAAAATACGTTTTAGTTGCTTCTATTTGCTGTTATAGTGTTTTGGGTTCTGGCATGGGTTATGGTGACTATATTATGGGGACATCATTCTGAATAATCAAATTAATGGGTTGTCAAAGTGGTTAATCGATTTGGTTATGGTTGGTTCAAAAGAGATTGATTGATGTAGATATATTTGATGATTGAATGATGTTGTTGATGGATCCAATCTGAAAATTTATGAAACATGGTCCCTGGAAGAAAAGAGAAGGTCGTAGCCTTTTGTAGGCCGGCACCTACGTACTAGTAAACATATCAGCTAGTACAAGAGCTAGGGGGTTGTAGCTCTCTTCCAGTAGAATCTAGAGAATGAGAGAAGGTTGTAGCCTTCTATAGGTAGAAGCTTGCGTACTAATATAAGACTGCACCAGTACAAAAATTGTAAACAAAATTCTCTTATTATTAAAAGAAGATAGAGACGATTGCAGTGGGTGGCTTTCACCCACATTAGGTTTCCACCTTATATCTTGGTGCTCATGTGTGTTACTTATGTGTGATGCTTTATTCTGTTTTTACTGCACTGTCTAAATATACTGGTTAAAGTTCAATGCATGACAGTTTGGGTAAATCAAAAGATCTTTGCATATATGTTGGTTGTATTAAGTGCAGTTGCGTATACATGCTAGTTCACTAAGCTGAAGTAGCATATACAAATCAGTTTTGAAAATTAAATTATTGATCTGATAATATTGATTCACCCCCCCCCTCTTCAGTATTATTTCCAACATGAGGATGCATATAAAGCAAGTTTTAAGACAGAGGAGAAGATGTTGAGAAAACAGAATCAAAGGAATAGAGGAAGGAGCTCAGTAAGAGGCAGAGGAACTACCAAACCAAGGGGGCAACAACATTAGCATGAAGCAGGCAGTTCAAGTAGCAGACCACCACAGAGAGGGAATTTTAATAGAGGAAGATTTGCGCCCAGAGGAAGAGGCCGAGGAAGAGATATTCGGTGCTACACATGTGGAGAATGGGGAGATGTGTCATGGGATTGTCCTCATAATAAACCAGCGAGTCAGAGGAATGTGAATGTGGCTTAGGCAAAGCCATAAACACCTCGACTTATGGAAAAGGAAGAACCCCCTGAAGTAGGATTATCCCTGATGTTGAGAAGGACATTTCTTAAGACAGAGAAAGAGATTGAAGAACCAGCGCAAAGGAAGAATTTATTCAAAACTACTTGTAAATCAAAAGGTAAGTGTTGTAAAGTAATAATTGGCAGTGGAAGCACTAATAACCTTGTTTCTACAAAGATGGTGGATAAGCTCAAATTAGCGAAGATAGTGCACCCTACTCCGTACAAAGTGTTTTGGTTGTAGAAAGGACACCAGATTATTGTGATAGAACAATGCAAGGTTGAGATACAAATTGGTATGTATAAGGATGTAATACTATGCGATGTAATGCCAATGGATGTATGTCATGTATTGCTGGGAATACTGTGGCAGTTTGATCAGAAATTTATTCATGATGGGAGGAGAAACACTTATACTCTGGAGAAGGATGGAAGTAAACATACGTTGCTGCCATTGAAGGATGACGTTGACAAAGGAGCACCTGGAAATAGTGTTATGCTGATGAGTGGAAAGGAGCTGTCACAAGAGGTTGGAAAAGGTGAAGAAATGCATTTTTCTATCATAGGGAGACCGAAGGTAATTTTAACTTCCACAAACTTAGATGATTTACCTAAAGAAATCAAAACTATGTTAAATGATTTCGCTGATATTATTGTGGATGAGTTGCCAAATGCATTGCCACCGATTAGGAGTATTAGTCATCATATTGATCTAATACCAGGAGCGAGTTTTCCAAATAAAGCAGCGTACAGATTAAATCCTTAAGAGAATGCAGAAGTTGGAAGACAAGTGCAAAAACTGATAGATAAGGGACTAATCAAAGAAAGTCTTAGTCCATGTGTTGTACCAACAGTACTTGGTCTAAAGAAAGGAGGTGAATGGCGTATGTGCACAGATTCCAGAGCCATCAACAAGATCACAATCAGGTATAGATTTCCTTTACCACGCATGGATGATTTAATGGATTGTTTGAGTGGATCAAAGTACTTTACTAAAATAGATTTGAAGAGTGGATATCATCAAATAAGAATTAGAGAAGGAGATGAGTGGAAGACTGCATTTAAAACAAACAGTGGGTTGTATGAGTGGTTAGTGATGCCTTTTGGACTAACTAATGCACCTAGTATGTTCAAGAGAGTGATGAACGAAGTCTTGAAAGAATATGCAGGCAAGTTTGTTATTGTTTATCTTGATTATATTCTAGTTTTTAGTAAAAGTAAGGAAGAACATCTAGAGCATCTTAAATTGGTTTTAAGAACTCTGCAGAAAGAGAAACTACTGATAAATCTGGAGAAATGTAGTTTCATGAAAGAATAATTAATTTACTTAGGATTTGTAGTTTCTAAAGAAGGATTGAAAATGGATCTAGAAACTTCCAAGGAATTTGGAACTAGCCTACTCCCAGAAATATATTTGAGGTAAGAAGCTTCCATGGTCTTCCAAGTTTTACAGAAAGTTTATCAGAGGTTTTAGTCATATTTGTGCACCAATTCTTGAAACAATTAAGGAGACTAATTAGGCATTCAAGTGGACAGAAGCAACAGACAAGAATTTTAAATTGTTGAAGAGGAAAATCACAGAGGAATCGATTTTATCTTTTCCTAATTTTGAAAAAGTATTTCAAGCTGAAACAGATGCTAGTGGAGTTGCAGTTGGCGCAGTTCTAAGTCAGGAAAAAAGACTGATAGGTACTTCAGCGATAAATTGAATGAAGCGAAGAAGAAGTATTCTTCTTACAATAAAGAGTTTTACGCTATTGTGCAAGCCTTGAAAAAATGGAGACATTATTTGCTACCAAAGGAATTCATATTGTATTCAGACAATCATGCATTACAATTCATAAATAACCAATTGAAATTGAACCAGAAACATGCCAAGTGGGTGGAAATTTTGTAGAGCTTCACTTTTGTGATAAAGCACACAAGTGGTAAGCTGAATAAAGTTGTTGATGCGTTGAGCAGGGTAAGTTTTATTGTGCAAGAATTCAAATTTGGTGTTGTAGGATTTGAAGAAATGATTGAAATGTACAAAGATGATGCAGATTTCAAAGATATCTATATAGCAGTTCAAATTCCAATAGTGCATAACAGAAGTCAATGGTTATATTATCTAATCCAAGGAGGCTTATTGTTTAAAGGCAACAAGTTGTGTATTCCCAAATGTTCTATGAGGGAAAAAAACAATAAAGGAGAAACATGGTGGAGGATTATCTGGTTACTTTGGACAAGATAAAACCTTTGCTCAGGTGAATGCATTTTATTATTGGCCAAAAATGCAAACTAATGTTAAGAGATATGTTGAGAAGTGCAGGATATGTTAGCATGCTAAGGGGAGAAGTTAGAACACAGGATTGTATCAGCCATTGCCAATACCAGACCGACTGTGGGATGCAGTTAGCATGGATTTTGTTTTTGGATTACCAAAAAACTCAAAGAGGGAATGATTCCATTTATGTTGTGGTAGACAGATTTTCCAAGATGGCACATTTCATTGCTTGTAAGAAGACTAGTGATGCAACACATATAACTAATCTATTTTTTTCAGAAATTGTAATATTGCATGGATTGCCTATAGGTATTGTGTCTGATAGAGATACAAAGTTTTTAGGACATTTTTGGAGAGCTCTTTGGAAGAAACTAGGAGCTAACCTCAGTTTCAGTTCAGAATACCACCCTCAAATAGATGGATAGACCGAAGTAGTAAATAGGAGCTTCGGAAACATATTGAGAAGTTTAGTGTATCAAAATCCTAAGTAGTGGGATTTAGCACTAGCTCAGGCTAAATTTGCTTATAATGACACTCCAAACCAAAGTACTGGAATGAGTCCATTTCAAATTGTTTTTAAATGAATCCAAGAGGTGTGTATGAGCTCAAAAATTTGGGTAAACAAGAGACAAGAAGTGCAAAAGCTGAAGAGTTTGCAGAACAAATGTAAAGACTACAAGAAGATGTAAAAGGCAGATTGCAGGAAAGCAGTGGTAAATACAAACAGAGAGTGGATATGAAAAGAAGAGATAAATAATTCCAAGTGGGAGATAAATATTTCCTACTAAGATTTACAATAAACTGAAAATGAAAAAGATAGGACCATGTAGAATCGTAAGAAAGTTTTTAGCTAATGCCTATGAAATTGAATTTCCAGGAAGGATTGGAATATCACCTATTTTCAGTATTGCAGATTTGTATCCATACAAAGGGACAGAGACAAAACTATAGGAGGAAACTATAGAAGATGAAGTTCAAACCTTGAACTGGAAGAACAAATTCCAAGGGTGATTAAGAAAGAAGTTGAAGTTGTTTTGGAGAAAAGAGTATCCAAAAGAACCAGAGGACAAATTTATTTCCAATATCTAGTCAAATTGAAAGGATAGCCAGTAGAGGATGCTAGCTGGTTGACTACAACAGAGTTGCAAAAGTATGGAGTAAGCCCTGAAAGTATGAAGGATGATTCGTTTCTTCCCTGGGAGTCTGATGCAGGAGCATCTGGACTTATCCAACAATGGGAAAGTCTGTTCACGGGTTGTGGCTAAACAAGTTCAATTTCACTGAACTGAGTGGTCAAAAGTCAGTTTTTATTGAGAGGGTTGGATCTCTCAAGAAATGAGTTGTATTTCATTTATTGTAATAAGTTAGGAAATTGTTTTAATTTAGATTTAGGGATAAGTTGTTAGCATAGGTGTGTGATAGAGCTTGAAATAGAGATTGACTATTAGAATGTTGAAAACTAGAGATTGAGTTGTTAGGCAGGATGGGATTGATAAAAAGAAGAAAAAGATAATGTAGATGGATGACACAGAGAGAGAGGATTGAGTGAAGCGAGAGTCAAGTAATATAGCATGGATTTCCATATTGAAATAGAGGTCTTTTAATCGTTGTAATAGAGCCAAAGGCAAGACTATGTAACCATTTTTTATAATGAATAATTGATGTCATGTGTGTGTTTATATAGTGACGTTGTGGAAATTCTTGTTTTATTATTTGTATCCTAGATAGAGTCGAATATTTCTATGTTTTTATGCTTTATGTTATAAAACTTAGCGTTCAAAGGTTAATCAGGATTCTTAGTGTTAATAACAGTGATGGAAGACGCATTAAAATCCCACCTATTAATCTAAAGTCAAAACAACAGTGTGATATCACGTCGACCGTTAGATTATCCCGCATTGCATCGCATCACAACATTCCATCAGCAGTTGAATAGACCATATGCCTTAAGACCATGCGACATGCGATTGCCAATCCATCGCATCGCAAATATTTCATGGTATGTGAATGGGCCTTGAGCATTAGGGAAGTGCGATATGTGATGGCGCGATGCGATCATTGATTAAATCACATCGTAACAATTCCAAGGTGGAAGTACGAAGCCCTGAGCCCTTATGGTTTGTGATTATGCGATTTAATCTAGACCGTTGGATCATTTATGTTGTGATCTAAGGAGAATCGCGAGTGGTTCTATTAAAAAATGAAAAATATCTATTGTCGGCTTGTATTTAAGGAAATCAGAGTAGCACAATGGAGGGTTGGACTGTAAAGGAGATAGTAAATGCCAGGCCGATTGTTGATATTTCTCAAAACAATTGATTCCTGCATCAACACACATACACATCAAAGTTGTTTTCCTGTTATCTTAAGCTTTTCATGCAACTTCAATTTAGCTCAGGGAAGTTGTTTGCACTCTCTCGATATGCACACTTCTATTTAGGTTCAAAACCTCTCGATGTTTTTGAACTGTCTTACGTACCATGCCTTGTGTTTTTCTTGCCTTTTCAAGATTAATTATTATTAAATTTCAAATGGAATTTGTATAAGGATAAAATGACAACAAACACCAAATGAAAACAAAATGGCCTAGCAATAAAAGGGAAAACATACTCCACCAAACCTCAACACATTAAAATAAAGCTCATTACGACAATAGCTCATAACGATTAAAATGGATAGACATAACCATTAAAGGGATAGACAGATATGATTTTAATCAACAACTTCTCCCCCAGTGTGGCCATTGAAAAAAAAAAAAAACTAATGAATGCAATGCTACGAGATTGTAGGTCTCTTAAAAGGGTTAATAATCAAAAAAATAGGTAACAACAAAATCCTATCAAATCACACCATCTATAATTGTTGTTTATGGAGAGATAAAGAATGAAACTCAATAATATAAATATCAAAATTTATAGGTAATAATTTATCAAAATAAACTAAATAGAAAAAAACAAAATTCAAAGAATTTAAATTCACTTAAAACATTCAAACTAACTCAATGAAAATAAAAATGACTCTCCTTAGGAATGTTCACTTCTCTTTTTTATAAGAGAAATACTAATAAATATAAAAGTCACCACGGACCTAAAATGACTCTCCTTAGGAATGTTCACTTCTCTTTTTTATAAGAGAAATAATAATAAATATAAGAGTCACCACAGACCTCCCATCATCCGTAAATATTATAATTTGTGTTTTATTGATGAGTTTGAGGATCTCGTTTTTGAGAAACATATATTCAAATTCAATTAATGAAATTGAAGGGGAAAACTAACATGAGGTGCTGGTAAGCGTTGAGTAATGTTGTAGATGAAAATTGATAGTTTGCTAGCGAACAATAAATTAATAGATGAAGAGAGGCAAATCAGTGTTGACTCTTTGAGCCTCTCATATCCAGAGGGCTTTAAAACCACATGAATACTATCTAGAAGACTTTAAAATCCCATATTCATTGTAGATTCGCACGCTACATATGGAGTCCAAAGTTGAATCATCCTCTTTGCAGTTCTAAATGTGTCTCTCAACTACTCCAACATCCACGCTTCATTTCATATCATTTGTTTTTTATTTCTTATTTCTTATTTCCATTCCATGATGAGAAATATGCCATAATGCCATTAAAAGAGCATAATCTACCCATTTAATGGCACTACAAGGTTATTATCTAAAATTTAAAGTGAGTAATTACTCATTATCTAAAATTAAAAGTGAGTGAATATATACCTCAGATTAACTCTGCTCTAATCAAGTCGCGCTGAGTTGGATAATGGTTAGCTTCAATGGGTAATGGTCAATAGTAAGTAGAAAATAAAATAGAAATGGAAAAAAATAAAAATTAATAACATTTTAAAATAATTATTGCCCTTTAAAACAACGTTTTCCCCATTTCAAACCCATCAGAGAAAACGAGCATAAAATTTTTTTAGGCATCCAACACGTGCAAAGTGCAAAATACCCCATGACGGGCATTTTGCCCCTCAAAATTCCATCTCTTTCTAACATAAAGGTGAATTACAGAACGGTTGACTACATAGCATATATTAGGGAGCTACAAGATTAAGGTTGTGTAGATAACATATATGAGGAGGTACTCTTGTCCTTGCCTCCTAGTGAGGCTCACCAATAATGAATAATTTTTAGTATTTTATTATTATTATGGGGATAGGTATATTGAAATCGAGGTTATAAAAATTTAGTTTTTAATTAAATAAATAATATGGATAAAGTCTTCAAAACCCTTGGCTTTGATGTGGATAGAACTCTTTAAAGAATAAAGAATGAATATAGGCGTATTACTACTTTTTAATTTTATGTTAAAAAATATTAGATTAATGGTTTTTGTTTTACTTTTATTACATTTTATTTAATATAAACATTAAAATGAAGGTTTGAGAATTTCAAACCAAACGTGTAAGTTTATGCTTTTGGAAAATCTAATGCATTGTTCTTTTACTTAGTTTTATTCATCATTCCTTTGATTCACCTTTTAATGATATTCATTTCTATGATGCTTTAGATATGAAGAGCAATATTGCATCTCCAATGTGTTTTTGATTATATGTTAATTTTATAGTTGTTATTTTATTATGTGTTTTGTTTATTTATTTTAGAACCAATATTAAAGAATTTATGTATTTTTGTTACGTTATAGAGATGAAAATGGGATGCACTTTTACACTAGGTTGTTTTTCTTCTTTTATTTTATTATGTGTTTTGTTTATTTATTTTAGAACCAATATTAAAGAATTTATGTATTTTTGTTACGTTATAGAGATGAAAATGGGATGCACTTTTACACTAGGTTGTTTTTAAAATGAGTATGGAAGAAAATATATATTTTTTAATTTTTTCATATATATTTTATATATTTTATATAATTCCTTGGCCACATTTATGACATTAATCACAATTATGTGAGTTATGGATTTTAATTTTGCATTTTCTTCTTTTGTTCTTCTCATGTGTACATTTGTATGGTGTTTTTTTATTTTTTTTCTTTTGAATTCTACCATATTCAATCATGTGAAAAGTTATTTAAAGGTTTTTCTATATAAAGAGAGTTATTTATTGGAAAATCCATTTCTCTCTTTATATTTATATATAAAAAAATTTAAATTTAAATCTTAATTTAAATAATTTTGGATTAATTATTTTAAACAATTTTACTATAATTCTTGAATGAATTATTCTTAAATTTATAATTTTATAATATTAAAATATTTTATCTATTAAAAATTATTTGTCTTTATGTTATATGTTAATCAATATAGAGTATACACATATTGGTTGTAATGGAAATAATAGCAAAACCATAATAGCAATTGTTGTAACATGTCAATAAACTATGCATTGCAGCAATAATTTTTAACCATTACATAGTTAGATTTAATGTTTTTTAAATGAAAACCCAAAACTGTAATGGCAATTTAGTGTAGCAATACTTTTTAGCTATTAATAGTTAGGTTTAAAGTTTTTTAAATGCAAACCCAAAACCTAATAGCAATGAAGATAAATAACCTGATAAGTGTCGAAAGCATCTCAGTACCCAAGAGGTCATTACAACTATTAGGTTTAATGTTTTTTAAATGCAAACCCAAAACCCTAATGGCAATGAAGATAAATAAGTGTCCAAAGCATCTCACTACCCAATAGGTCATTACAACCTATTGTTTAAATTGCAAATTATTCTTTTTTTCTATTTTATAAGGCATCTTTATAAATAGCTTAATGTGTTATCAATATGCATAGTCGTGGTAGCCCATTAAAATATGTATACTAATGTGTTGTTGATATTCTAGATTATTTTTAATTTAGTATATACAACTGCAAAATCAACAATAGAAATAAAAATAAATAGAATAGAATAGAATTTCATTGTGAATTTATTTGTAAATAGGGTTTTGAACTTTAATTAAAATAAAATTAATTAATTTTAATTTTAAATTAATTTAATTATTTTGGAAATAAAGTTTAGAATTTTAGTTAAAATAAAAAATAATTTTTAGTTTATAATGTGTGAATAGGTTTCAAAATTTTAATATAATCATTAATTTCTTGTGTATACTATTTGAAGTGCTCTTATTTTGTTAAGTATTGTGGATGTAATTACGGGCTTATTTTTTCTTTGTTAGCCATTGCACGCATAATAGTTGCATATTTTTCAAGATTTTAGTTTTATGGGGTTTATGAAAAGGACAATACATACAATGTTGGTTTGAAACAATAATAAACCATCTATAATCATAAGAAAAACCCATAAGTAAATATTATAAGAGAACATGTTTTTTTGTTTTACTAAATCGTCCATCATCACAATAAAAATTGGTTGTTTCATTAATCACAATCTTTCACATTGATTATGTACAATATTTTTAACCCATAAATATATCAATAACTTTTAGATACAAATTATGTATATTAGGATTGGGTCTTTCAATTGAACTAAGGCATAAATATATCAATAACTTTTAGATACAAATTATGTATATTAGGATTGGGTCTTTCAATTGAACTAAGGCTTCTGCCTTTTTATGAGTATTGGTGGATTTGTGTTATTAGATTATGAAGGTTTATCTTATTAGATCATAATAATAGGTTTTATAATATTATTGAGTTTTAATAATTAATAATATAATTATTAATAAAAATTTAAAATTATATTTATTCAAATAAAATGATTAAGGGTATTAATGAACTACATTTATTAATATAATTGTGGCAAGATATGAGTTTATAAGGAGAGTGCTATAGGTATTCTTAGAAACAAAGGGGGAAAGGCATGGAAGATAGGGGGAAAGACATGGAAGATAGGGATTGTTTCCCCTCTGATTCTCTTCTAGGTAGCCCTTCTCCATTTACCTTGATATAATGGGAAAAAGCCTCTTTTTTTTCTTTTTAGAATAGAAAA
>APFE030563417.1:53918-76648 GCA_000404065.3 Pinus taeda
AAACAAACAAACAAATACGAAAACATTTTCTCAATCATTAAATATTAGTATTTAATAACAACAGATATTACAAAACCATCAATTATTATTTTATCACATCAGTATTAAAAAACTTTAAAAATAAGCTATGCACCATTATTTTTATCACATCAGTAAAACTTTAAAAATAAGCCATGGACCCGCTTAAAAATAAGCAGTTTCCAACCCTTCTTTCAAGTGGGCCCGCTTATTGCCGACTTTTGCTTTTGCCTGCGCGGTCGAGCATCTCGTCCATGTGCGAGTGCCCCACGTTTTGTTGACTTTTGAGTGTAACGAAACTGTAGCGCATCTCGTCCATGTGCGTGTACCTTTCATATTTTGTCGTTGTGCGAGATGGAGGATAATGTTCCATGGTAGGCCAAGTAATATTTTTTTCTATGTTACGAAAAGTGTACCTTTTTTCAACGGATATCTAATAGCATAGATTGAATGCTAAGTATGTTTTAAAAAATTATAACTACGTGAGATTATTAAAATAGAAATTCTAGAATAAATCTCTTGTGAAATATTATTTTTAGTTGGATTTTTTCATTTCATAATATTTATCCTTCAATTATATTAAAGTTGAAATGACAGAGTTTTTGTATTTATTGATATAAATTTTATAACAACCAGAAAAATTTATATGGCTAAAATTATGCAAATTAAATTTAGAGATATGGCTTCATATTTATATGGCTAAAATTATGCAAATTAAATTTAGAGATATGGCTTCATAATGTATGAGATAGGTATCAAAACAGAGAAAGTAACGAGTCTTGTTGATACATTTTATGATGTGTTTTTATGAGGAGACTAACTATAATGTCATCGATGATTCTTTTGAGGCGTTTCATGGATATTGTTGATAGCTTAGATCTGAAGGCCACAAAGCAAGTCTAATAGCCGAAAAAGAATTTGACAATATTATGAAGATTGGGAGTTGTGTCAATCCATCCAACGAGAACGAGAAAGTTTGACTTTTAAATTTTTTTAACAGATATTTAATAGCATAAATTGAGTATTGAGGGTCTTTCACAGTGCATTGTATTAGATATCATTTGTTGGTAACCAGGACTTTCCGGGAGGTCACCCACCCTAGATCGCCTCTGACTCAAGCATGCTTAACTGTGGCAGTCAAGCCCACTTAACTTGCTACCCCATTTGCAAAACCTTAGCAAGTATTGTGCCTCATGAACCATTCAATTAGAGCTCTCTCTCATGGAAATGGTCATAGATGAATGACTTTCTTAATGCAGTTGAATCTCAACAAATGATATCTAATATAATGCACTGCAAAAGACCCTCAATACTTAAATACATAAGAGTGAAGGAGCTCTACTTGAACAGTTCATGAGGCACAATACTTGCTAAGGTTTTGCAAATGGGGTAGCAAGCTCAGTGAGCTTCAATGTGGGAACCTATACAATTTTAAGTCATAAATGAAGTAGGAAAAATGTCCTTATTATGTTGGGAGTAAAAATGGGGAAACAAAAGAATTAAGTATCCTTCAAAGTAAAGGTAATAGGCTTACACTCATAGTCTAAAAAGTGAAATATAGCTAGAACTAGTGCAAACATTGCTACATGCATGGAATTTTGGAAGCCTCCTATAAATTTATATTTGAAATACAATACATTTCATACCCAAACTTTATGTTTGCACAGGCATATAAGAATAACTATCAATGCAATTTCCTATATCATTAAGATTGGGTTAATTACATATAATCTAAATTAAAATCGTGGATTTTAATTATAAAAGATTCAATATTACCCAGTGTAGGATTGTAGAAGTGTAAGTCGTGAATAATTTCAAACCCAAAAAGTGTGGTTTTCCATTCCAATACTATGATTTCCATTTGTACAAGTGCACTTTTCAATTCAAAAACTATAATGTTTTATTTTACAAAAATGATTTCCAATTCCAAAACTGTAATTTTCTAGATATAAAAGTGCCAATTTTAATTCCAAACCTATAAATTTTGATTTCAAAAATATCAATATTTAATTCCTAAATTGTTTATTCATATTTCATATTATGAATTGTTTTCTTACTGTGTATAAGATTGATGTATATTTTCACTTATAAACAATTATTTTTGTATGTGCACACATAATACAGTTGATCAGTGGTTGTCATTGATGTCAAACCAAGCAGCACCAAGGGCTACTCTGATCTTGCATGGGAATTTTAACTTGACAACTTACTCTATTCTAAGTCAAGGATCTTCGAGATGGATTCTATTGTCATTCCTTTGATATATGGCACGCCAAGTAATTCTTCACAGTTTGAGAGATATTCATGTTTGAAGTTAGTGGGGTTATGGAAAGGCACTCATAATTCGTTGTGGTAATTGAACAGTCAACAATTAATAATATTTTTTTCTCCTAAAATCCCTCCAATATTCACTTGTTGAGGACTCTCTCAACTCAAGACATTCATATAAATAATGACCCTCATATCCTCCTCTAATAGTTATTTTGCGGCTTCAAACAGGTCATCCTGGAATTTTCTCTATAACTTTTTTTTTTTCTGCAAAGCTTCAGAAGCTGAAATTGAAACTTGTTTGAGCCGGAATCTTGTTGAACCTAGTGACCAAATTTCAGATCTTGGTTCGTTATACTTTCGGAGAAATGATCAGAGGAAGTTAAGGTTTTTGCAGGCTCCCGAATTCCATGTCAAACAGGCGACATTGCAAAAATTATCATAACTTTTTCTCTGACCATGGGATTCAAATTTTGTAAATAGCCACAGCAATATGACAGATTGTAGTTTGTTTAGTAGCATTTTTAGGGTCGAAGGTCGCAACAGTGACATGTGGCACTTCGTACAAATTCGCTCTACTAGATCATTCTATAATCATATCATCGTGCGAGATTGGGCATAACTCTTTCTTAAAGAATCCAATCTTGATTAGACCCATGGGGTTGGAAAGAGGACTCGGAGGGCTACCACAGGACTAAATTTCATACATTGAAGATCCGAAATTACATAGATAAAACATATTCAATATTGATCTCCTAGAAGGCAAGAAAAAGCATGCATTTAAGGATCATTGTAGTAAGGACCACATATCAATAGTCAAGGTTAAGTCTCCTACAACAAGGTATGTATGATTAGTGTTTACATTTGAAATATGAGTATCATCTTTGACATATATTTTTGCAGGACAATGTAAGTATATACAGGGTCTCGGTTATATCTCTATGTCTCTATATGTCACAATTAGTTTTTTAGATGTCCTATTCTTGATACTACACATTCTATGCTACATATTCTTGATGCTACACCAAGTTTTCTAAATCTATAGGATGTTGTACGTCCATGTTACTTGTCTTGTAATAGTTGATAGAATGGTCTCTGTTGTTGTACTTAGAACTTGGTCCATCACAAGTCTAACATATGTCATCAGTTTTTATTTTATATATCTCTAGGTTACTTTTGGATATAGTCTTGCATAGAGTCCAGACCTATATCAAGAGTGGGAGTCTTTGTCTATTGTTGCAGCAAGTCAACAACAAAAGTGACAAGCACGATTCAAGTGTGCATTGTAATTTTAATTTGTATTTTTTCATTATTAAGCACTTACATGTGTTTTGCAAGCAGAGGTAAGCTGAAGGGTATTTTGTTTTGTTTTGGGATTGATTTCACCGGGAAAATTTTGCATGCAAGTTGAAGAAGATTCAAGTACAACTTCAAGCAAGAATTCAAGAGCGGAAGTATCAAATCAAAGGAAGCATTGTAGGGGGACATCCTTTGAAGACATGACAACCATTTGTATATTGTGAGGAAGTCTCAAGGCCAAGAGTCATCATTGTAAAGTTGTAAAAGAGTCATTTGTAAAAGTGTCATCATTGAAAGAGTTATTATTGTAAAAGCGTCAATCTGCCTAGAGTCGAAAAGACATTATTGGGAGGTATAGGAGTCTCTACTGGGACGATGTCATGGTTGGGTTGCAGGTCATAGTGTGATTGGGTGTTCGGTCAAAATCATTGTAAATCATATTGTATCATGGATCATTGTCCCTGATACAAGAATCCACACTTGTCTCATTTCAGTCATTATAGGGTGGCAGGGAGGTGCTAGGCGTGTGCATGAAGTCACCTTTAGGTTGGAGCCTGTGAACACTTCAGGGTGGTAGATGGTCTAGGATGTTGGGGCACCCATTCAGTTCACTACTGAAGAAACCATAGCATTGGGGCGTCCTTCCAGTGGGAGCTAGAGAAGAATGATTTTATAAAATTCTAGGAATTTGTTTCTTTCATTTTAGTTGGGGCTGGAGATTGAAGAATTTATTAGAAAAGCATTTAGTGGTTTTTGACCCAGAGGGGGTTTTCCACCTAAAATTCTTGTGTCTACTGTGTCTTTTTATTTACTGTTATTACTGCATAAACCTTAAAAATAATTCAAGATTAACTAATGTTCTGAAAAGATTTAAAAGTGCTAATTGCTAAGGAATATTGATTCCCCCCCCCCTTGCCCACCCCACAGTATTTCTAACAAATACCATTATGGCCACCATTGTTAAATACTTTAAAATGGAAGAGATGTAATAAAATAAAAATAAACAAGACACCTATCATTATATTTAGAATTGTACTTTCTAATTAATATTAAGGCAGTATCACTGACATAAATTCTTATTTATCAACCACTCACTAACAATTTCACCATTATGCTCCATTTCTTCTTCCTGATTTCTTACCTCAATTAATTTTATTTTCACGCCTATGCATCAACATTTCCAATATTGAACCTATACTTTATTTAACTCAATTGCAGCATCTAGATCTTAGTAAATACTTTTGTTTTCCCTATACAAGCCATATTCCATAATTGTTCTCTAGTGATTGTACTATGAACATTTACCCCTCTATAACATTATCCTTTGGAGAGGATAGATCTCTAGGCTTGTTATAGAAAGTCCAATGTACCAATCCTCAATTGTGGGGATATTGTTTGTCATGTATATTTCTATAACTTCATGTACAGATTTTATACGATCATTGTTTCTCATTTCCAACATTGTGAATGGGAAAAAAATAGTTATTAAGTGCTCAATTCATTGAAGGGAACTGTTTAAAGATTTATATATAGTCTCTAATTTAAGATGTCAATATTGTTCACTTCCCTTATCACTTCTTTTTTTCCAAAATGAATATATGTTTCTAGCCCCTTTTTATTTATTCATATCAAAATCTCTCCTTTCATTAATTCAAAAATTGATGTGAACCCATTAGTAGGTCCATATTACTACTAGGAAAAGGATGACACATATTAATAGGACATGACCACTTTTCATCCCAAAGCAAGGCTTTATAATGTATAACTAGATTTAGATGTTCTTATTTCCACTTATATGGTCATATAATATTAGATATGACCCATATGGAAGGAAACATATGAAGGTGTTTTACACCTAGGTTTGGAAATAAATATATTTTTCACTTGAATTCTATCCAATATAAATCAATGAAAATTAGAATATCCAAAATCATTTTGGAGAAAAATAATACCTATTTTTTCTAAGTAGATGATGGTGTTTATATGGGTTTTCTTATTTTTTTGGTTCACTCATATTATACAATCATTTAATTATCAACAAAGGTTCATGTATGATCTTGTGAGGCATTCATACACACAGAGGAAAATTTTCTTTAATGAAACTCACTACCATGTAAAATACTCTACCTAGCATACAAATTAAATGGAAGAAACTTCAATCGCAGAACTATATCAAAAAGGAGTCAACAATGTTCTAGGCTTATAACCTAGTTGGTGACACCTAACATGATGAGTCTGTTTGGAAATATGTCCATGATTTCCACCACTCAACTCCATTTAGTAAGAAAAATCAATAATATGGTGATTCCTTAGCACGGTGATTCCATGTTACAACATACAAAAATATTGAAAGATGCATAACCATTGAGACATATAAAAATATTATCATAGCTTCATTTAAGGAGATTCATAATGAATGAACCTTCTCTAGCATGTGATGATTATTGTGATAATTAAAACTATCCCATTTCCATGGTGACAGAGTTTAAGGGTTATTCCATCCATTGGTATAACCAATAAACTAACCTAGAGATATACATATAGTTTTTAAGGAGATTTGAGCTATGTTCTGATCTAGAGATACACCTATAAGTGAGTATACACGTAGTAATTAAGTTAGGAAAGCTTATGTGTAGTCATAAAATTTATGTACAACAATTACAAAGATAAAATGGAAACTATATTCCTTTTTAAAAAATCATAATAAGGGTAAGGAAGTGATTCCTATGCACAAAAGGAGGTGGACAAACGAGTACATATTGGAGGGAAAAGGGAATGTTTTGAGCAAAAAGATGAAAAAATGGTACTCTATCATCTCCTACCAACAATTACAATTGCATGTCCCATGTAGCCATAGCTATTCCAATTTTGTTACCACTACATGTAACTCTCATTAGTCAAAATTTATGTTTCCTATTTCCCTTGGGTTATAGTAGCCTAGAGTTCAATCCAACTATATCCATTAAGTCTTCTTTTTTTTTCATCTCACAATGCGGGTTCCATGTCAAACCAAATGGGGTAACAAATGATAGGATACTAAAATATTAGTACTATCAATATAGACCTGTACCTCATAAAGGATTTTATGTATAATCTAACTCTATTAAAGGCTAGAGTGAGAAAATTATATCCCATTCGATATATACTCTTCAAATAATTGGGTAATTTCTCCAAGATATCATGAGAGATCAACAAAGATTCCATGGTGTGAGTCCTCTCCACATCTTCGCATTATGTTACTACATATCAATGGTGGTGCTTGACTGTTAGAAAATCACCTAGATCGTGTGCCACTCTTTGAGAATAATCCATAATTAACCATGGAACTAGATACTCATCTCAAATTAGCAACCTAACTTCTCACTCTATATGAGCATAAAAATTTGTTGCTTTATTTCCATTGGAATAGATTGAGAATGTAGTATCTAAATATGGAGGTATACCAACCTATACATTTATATATTCATGTTGATGATTGTGAATACAAGGGATGGGGACTACAAGGAGGTATGCCAATAAATTCATTTCCAAAATCACATATATGATGGTGATATCACAATTGACTATCATATCTGGAATAAACTACTCCACATGCTATATAAGTGATGTGTTCCTAAATGTGAGTGATTATAGTTGATCAAAGAAGTACACATATTCAAGGTTGTAGGGCATTCTAGTTTTTGGAAGAATGTTTTCATTTTGTAGAAGTATGTGTACTATCCTAGGATGAAATAATATGTATCTATGTTCATTAGAGGATGTGTAACTTGTTGTACCAAAAAACTTAGTAACAATAAATATGGTCTTTGTAATCCCCCACATATTCCCACTAATCATTGGCAAAGAAATTACGTCAATTCTATGGGAAGTTAACCAACTACTAGGAAGGGACATGAATACATGTTTATGGTAGCAAACACGTATAACATGATATCATATCCTATACAAGGTCTATTAGGGGGAAGAAAGAAACATTTTTTTTCTTTGAATAGGCATAGGTGCACTTCGAGATAACATGTATAATTGTTTCAAGTAGGGACCCTAGGTTCTGTTAGTACATTTGGAAAACATTGTGCAAGAATATGAACAAAAAATTGAAGAGGTATATGGAATTCCACCCATATATAAATTGGAAAGTAGACGTATTCAACAACACTTTCAGACAACTTTTGATGGGTTACAACTAAAAGAATTTGTAAATCTAGGATGAAAATCTAGTGTACATAAAACTCTCCTATGGCAGAGTAATCAATATTTCAAGTACTAAGCCACAACTTCATACTCTTTTGGGATATTTTCCACATTCATATTTGGATACAGTATGTGGAAAAA
Source organism: Pinus taeda (assembly GCA_000404065.3). Classification (NCBI taxonomy): domain Eukaryota; kingdom Viridiplantae; phylum Streptophyta; class Pinopsida; order Pinales; family Pinaceae; genus Pinus; species Pinus taeda. Next base: position 61,836 of record APFE030563417.1, read on the forward strand.
AGTGTTGATTTTTGGTAGCATTGGATGTTCTTTAGCCATGAAAATTGGTGGAGATGCTAAGGCACATGAGATCTCCAAGACCTAGAAATTGTTTGGAGCAATTCTATCTAGATGAAGAGATATTAGAATAATTAATATTTTTAATGGGTCCCTAAGTCTAAACATAGGAAAATAAAAATATTAATGTGTATTATTATAAAATAGGTGAGAAAGTTCTAAGTGAAGAGGATCAAGCTAGTTCTAATCTTAGTCGTTCATTAGGGACTTAATATCGGTCATTGAATCGTCAACAGGAAAAGTATAAGAGGAGGGTTGAGGGTCAGTTGGAAACACATCAAGTGACCAAAGAATTCGATTTTTTGGGGCAAGGTTTGCTGAGGAAATCGAGTTAGTCATCAAAGTTGCACTGAGGGGCAGTTTAGCAAGGGATTTTGATCGAAGGCTGAAGAACACATAGAAAAGAGGTAGTGAAGTGTCGAAAGAGGCAGTACAGGCCCAAGAAGGCTAACACAGAGGCCTCAGGGGCCAGCGCAAATGATGCAGAGGGCCATAGAGGCTAACGCAGAAGCCGTAGAGGCTAACCCAGAGGAGTTGATCAATAGATCCTAACCCAGGAGAGGGTGACGCAGTTCTAGACAGGGTGACGTAGTTACAGAGCAGTGCTTGGAGCATCTTTTGTTGTCAAGCACAAGGAACATCGAGAGTCACTATGGGGTTGATCATCCAATTGCTTAGTTGCAGGAATATCTGTATCTGGAGAGAGGTACTACTACCAAGGATCTTCGATTAAGGGTGAGTTATTTCTGGCACCCTATTTATATTCATGAATCTGCTGAATAATACAAACCCTCTATATGCTACACTAGTTTTCCCACATTGGGTTTTTCCGGGGAAGATTTTCCAAAAATAATGGTGTCCCTTGTGTGATTATCTCAGTTTATTTCAATGCATGATCTGTATATCTGTGAAGGTTGCATTTGTGTTTAGTTCAATGTTTATGCAATTAAATAACTTGTTAATGTGAAGAACAAGTAGGAGATAGTAAACCAGAAATTGCAGTAGTGGTTTCTGATGTGTTAGATTAAATAATTTTCACATGGTATCAGAGAGATTGTAGATCATAGGCGACTGAAAGCATCGATTGGGAAATCTGAGAGTTTGCAACAGAGAGGCAGTTGTCCTGAGAGGCAGCGTTGTTCCAAAGCTAAAGACACTGAAGGAGGAGTAATGCAGTGCAAAGAGGGTGATGTAGAGGCTCACGCATTGCCTGCATCAGCATCTGAGCTAGGAGAGGAAGACACAGTAGCTGAGAAGAGCCCACACAATAGTTGTGTTAGTTGTCAAGGCCAATGCAGAGGTAGAAGGGGGCAGATCAGGCCTATGCAATGCTAAGTCATCTTTCTCATCCATGATGGATTGACGCAGTGTCCAGGAGGAGTTGATCTAGTTCTCACTATGATTGCGCAGAGTGAGAAGGGCTCTGACTCTTCGAGTTGTCGGGGCTAAGGGAGATGTGCAAATTTTGATTTGAGGAGATGGTGGGATGTTTTTATTGTCAGTTCAAACCAATGTTTAAGGAGACTGAACCAAGGTAGAGGGAAGCACTACCTCGACAGATTTATAGCCAAGAAATCTAGATCTAGGTTGCAGTGGAAAAGGAGGACTGGAGAGGAGTTATTCGACAGTTGGACGAAGGATTTCCGAGAAGGAAATCAGGACTCAGAGGGAGTCTAGAGAAGATGAGAAGAGATGACTTCAAAATCTAGAGAAATGTAGACAATATTAGTCTATTACAGGTCTCTCAATCTCTCTGGAAGTAAAAGTCATTAACCACTCTCTATTTGCAGATGATACTCTGGTTATGGGAGGAGCCTCATGAATTATAGAAAGAAGAATTAAAAGGTGCTCAATAGATTTATGGAAGCCTTTGGAGGTCTTTCAAATAATCAAAAATGCAAAAAAATTGTTGGAACACTCCTCTCCGCTCTCTCCAAAAAATATCACAAATTTTGGGAATTCCCTTTCAAGAAAAATGGAGCCATTTCCATTATCTTGGTCTTCCAATATCCAAATAAAATCTGAAGACTGGGATATGGATCAATTACATAAAGAAAATGGAAAAATGGTGTAGAATTGCGCAATGAATTAGCTCAACTTGGCAAGAAGGGTGGTCTTAATCAATTCATTACTCACAACTCTTCCAATATACCAGTATGCAGCAATATTAGTTCCAGTAAGCATTCATAAACAAATAAAGCTAGTTATTTGGGGGTTCCTATGAAAAGGAGGTAAAGTAGAAACAAAGAAGCTCATTCTGGTGAAATGGGACCAAGTAACACAACCATATGAGAAAGGAGGTATGGCTATAAGACTCCCTGGGATTCTGAACTTGGCACTCAGAGAAGAAATAACATGGAGATTTATTACTGGAGAGAGTAGTTAGTGGAAGAAAATCCCAAAAGCAAAATACATGAACCATAATAGAATTCTACTACTTAAAAAGGGTTTCCCAATAAGGCCCTTCTCCTAGATCTGGAGTTTCATTAAAAAAAACTCTTTCCCTCATCAAAGAAAATTCCTCCAAGATCCATGGGAATGGGAAATTCACTAAAATTTGGGAGGATAGCATAATGGGAAATCTGCCTATAGCCTCTTAAGAAAATCTCCATGATTTGAGAAGATGAATTAAAATACAAGGAACCAATACTTTTGAAGACATCTCTCAACGAATTGATGGAGATTAGGTTGGTTCGAGGATACACAACCTTCCCGAATGTTTGGTTCCTCAATGGAGGAACTTTATTTCTCTTCTTAAGGGTGTAGCACCTTTGAGTCAGGACACATAAGACTTTTCAGGTGGGATCTTAATGTTGGGGATTACTCAATTAAATTTGGATATGCCACTATACAACAACAAGCAAATTAAGAATGGGACCATTGGAGGGATGCATGGAAAATGGAAATCCAACCAAAAATCAAAGTGTTCATGTGGACTCTCCTCAAAGGAAAAATTCTAACAGTCGACAATCTCAAAAAGAAAGGTTATGAAGGTCCTTCTCATTGTGCCATGTGCCAGAAAGGTTATGAAGGTCCTTCTTGTTGTGCCATGTGCCAGAAAAGTGAAGAAAGTGTCCAGCAACTCTTTGTGGAGTGTGCTTTCGCAAAATGTTGCTGGCAATTGTTAGTAAGATGCCTAGAGGTTATATCTCAACAAACTCTACATATGCATGAACTTCTCTCAACTTGGAACAAAAATTATAAAAAATTAAAATATATTGGTCAAGTGTGCCCTCATTTATGTGTTGGAAAATCTGGTTGAATAGAAATCGGAGGATTTTCAAAGATCGCCCTCCAAGCTTAAGGACAGTTTTGGCAAAAAATGGGAGCATGACAACATAATTTATCACCTCCAAAGGAGCTAAAACAATAGAATTAAACCATATTCAACATGAGGAAAGAACTTGGATTAAATTCACATTGAGCAAGCAAAAAAGACAAACATCAACAATACTCCTATCAATGCTCAAACTAGAAGATAAGACTTTAAAAAGAGGAATTTAAAACATGGATAGAAAATTTAAAAAGACCATGTTTATTATTTGATGGTGCTTCGAAGTCTAACCTAGGCAAGGCTAGAGCTGGAGGATTCCTATTTGATCCAGGAGGAATTAATCCCATCACATATGAATGGGGATTAGGGGAAGTATCCAATAACAGAGCAAAAGCATATGGTCCTCTATTCGGAACAAAAATTTTAAGACAGTTTGATATGCAAAATCCAGTTATCATTTGTGGCTAAGCTAATTATTCATGCGATGATGGAGAGAAAAAGTCTCAAGAATAAGGCTCTGAGCCAAATAATAATAAGGATGGAAAAAATATGCAGTATTTGGGAGGAGTCAAATTCAATCATATTCCGAGAGAAAATAATGGTACTGGAGATAAGAAAGTTAATCTTGTAGTCTCTCATCGTATTGGAGAATCCATAGCTAATGAGATAGCTCAAAAACCAATTCCATAGGACTTCAAGACACCATATGCAGAGAATTTTACTCAATTCAAGGACATCAAGGTGGGAAACAATCATATCAACTCGAAAAGAAAGAAATCAGAATCACAGGAAAATCAGGAAAATCTCCATGGACAATCAACATAGTCAGATGACGACTCCCAAGCATATAGTAGCTGCATATGCTTCATGTGATCCGTTGATGATCATTATTATGAAGTGCCCCTCAGCACCGCTATATATGTATCCCCTCCCTATGATATATCTTAATGCATCGCTTCATTCCCTCACTATCATCTTTCTATTCCCAGTGTTTGTTATCTTCGTCCTCCTCTTTTATCTCCCCTCCCTCTTCAATTGTGTTCACCATATTTGTCTTCATGCCTGTGTTATTTTTATGTCTGTGTTCATCATCTCTTCCATCGTTGGGCTATTCTCCCTCATTCATCTCTTGTGGCTGAATTACAATATTGGTACTTGGTAACTTCCATTACTTCTGAGGAGAGACAATTTAATCTATGAAGTTTTGTATCCCTTTCATTGGGAGCAGACTGTCTCGGTAGGCCTTTCTTGTGGTCTTATTCGTTCCTTCTATCTATTGCTTCTTGCCTCTGGTTTTCTTTTTTGGAGAGTTCGCTTTCAATCCATAGTAAATATTGAATGGAACCCTCTAGCCAATCTTCCAAAGTGTGAGAACTATGCAATTTGCAGAGCCAACAAGTACATGTTTGATTAGATTAGAGAAACAGTCAATTATTTTAAATTTGATGCTAAGTCTGATAACTCCTTCCTTAAGAGACAGCTAGAAGAGCAAAGGAAAGAAATTGCATCTCTAAAACACAAGTGTAAGCACATGGAAGATACTGTAAACTATCTTAAGGGTATTCTAATCAATTAGACAAGAGAAAACTCCAACTACCAAAGCAGCAAGAACCAACCTCATCCACAGTAGGAGCCTTTAGTCAAAAAATTTTAGATGCTCTATTTCCAATCCTCCCCATATCTCTATGTTCTTTTTCTAATAGTTTCCTATGCTCTGTAAATGTAAATTTTGGTTGAATCAACTTGTTCGAATTTACAAGGAAAGTGCTATAGGTATTCTCAGAAGCAAAGGGGGAAAGGCATGGAAGATAGCAATTGTTTCCCCTTTTTTTCTCTTCCAGGTAGCCCTCTTCCATTTTACCTTTATGTAATGGGAGAAAGCCTCCCTTTTTCCTTTTGGAATAGAAAAACAAGTAACCGACTTTATTAAAAAAAAATATTTAATTTCTAAATAATTAATAATAAATATTATCAAAAAATTAAAATTAATATTTATTCAAAATAATAGATTAACAAATATTAATCATTTATTAATGTGGTGTGCTAATAAATGTTATGACAAAATGAATTATATTTTTGAGATATAAAATTTGATATATTTTATATAAATATTATTAAAATTATATTTTTAATATATAATATTTAAATTAAAAAATAAATAATAATAAGTTAATTTAAAAATCCTCATCAAATTGACATAATTATATTAATAATAATATTTGTTTCTATTAATAAATTTCTAATATAATAATTTAATTATTAATATTGATAGAATAATAATGTGTTACATTTAAATTAAAAAAAAAAAACAAAAACATTTTTTCAACCATTAAATATTAGTATTTAATAACAACAGATATTACAAAACCATGGACCATTATTATTCCCTGCCATAGCAGGGTAATAACGCATTCAAAATGCATTTGATTGTGACATTTTTTTGTGTAAATCAACAGTTTTATATTAATTCATAAAAATACATAGGATACAAAAGGTCTGTACGCACAGACAAAGCGAAATCATCAACGCATGCTCAAAATGACTGTAAGCAGCTAAACCTACATCTATTGAACCCGAGGCTAATCACGCAGGGCTGCCTAATGAGGGGTCTAAACCAAAAAAAACCACCACCTTGGGCTACTTGTCAGTAAGTCCAAAAGGAAAGAGGGCATGGAGGACCTCCACAGCAACGACAGAGAGAAACAAAAACAATAGAGAAACAAGAAACTAAGAAGCCATTACAGCTTCAAAATCACATAGTCTTTACTGGGAGAACTAGGGCTGGCCATTACAATCACGAACTCAGGCTGCTGAAACCTTTGCAGATTGGGGCGCTTCACCTGGCTGGTGTCTGTTACCTCCGCCAGGACTTCCACTGTAGCATTGGACCCCTGATGGATGGAGTGCCTGAGGAGATTAATGAGGACACTGAGCTTTTGCAAAAGGATTCTGACTTCCTGAGTTAGGGCACTAAAATTGAACTCCATGGCATCAAACTTAGCTGAATTCTCTGTAGAAATAAGGGAGATGGCTTGGTGAGCTCTCTTGATATCTTTAGCCTACGTGCTAAGCACCTTGGCCAGCATGGTCTTCGTTCTCCACATTTCTCCTTGTGTTCGAATGAATTGTGTTTCTCTTGTGGTCACTGTCCCTGGATCAAAAAGCTTGTCCATTTCCTTTTCCAAAGTTTGAGCATCCAAACGTTCTTCCTCCTCTGTAACCACAACTTCAATCTCTTCGATTTTGTGTTTCTCTTTCTAAGTGGTTCGGGTTTCATAAGCCTCCCGGGCTTTCTGCAGGTCTCGATTAGTGGAGACATTCCGACTACCCTCACGTGCCATTATGTAATGGCAAGTCGAGGAAACAATGAAAATCCTAGCAGCACTGCAATTGTTAAGAAAAGAGCCAGGAGAAAGTAGTGTTGCAATCATTTGGTTTGACACCTTAGATATAGCTGAGGGTGGTAAGGTTTGGCTTGAGATCTCCCACTTCACCGTTGGAGATATGTTGTTCCTGCCATAATAACTACCATTATGGTTTCCTATCTCCTGCTCATGATGCTGATTTAGAACCTTAACTCTGCCCCGCTTGAGGCTATTGGTTGAGAGCCATGTGTCCCCTCCTATGTCTTACTTATGGCGCCGATCATATTTTTTGTTGATTGTCCTCCCCGTTCAATGAACTGTGTCCTTGTGGATGATTTCCCACCCTTCCCCAGGTACTCCATGGGCCTGTCGCCCGTTGTACCTTCGTTCAGTGTGAAGCGAGTTGTTAATTCTCATAAGTGACTAATGAGCTATAGCCCACAGCCCTTCTTCCACTCTTGATGTTCCGGTAAGATCTTGCCTCGAGATGAGAGTGCATTGATCCCAAAGCTCATTATCTGTGACGTCTTGCCAACAGGCGTCAGTGATCTCCATCGGATGATTGACCGTGTGGTTGGCAAGGCAATCAGCTAAGCCATTTGTTTTCCTCCTGACTACTTGTGGAACAATGCTGCTGACGGAGGGGAGGTGTTTTGCGATGAGCGCAGTTATCATGGCCAATCTCTAGTGCTTTTTGAATTTCTCCAGCCGAGTTCCATTTTGCAACCTCTTCACCGTAGTGATGGCCAGGAGGGAATCGCCTTCCACTATAATAGAACCTTTACCCAGTCGGATGAGGATTTGCAGCCCCTATTCCAGGGCTGTGAATTCCACTTCATTGTTGGTAGCCTCCCCAAGCGTTCTGTAGTAAATGTGGAAGATTTCACCTTTGTCATTTTGGAGGATGCCTCCAAGCCCAGCAGGGCCAGGGTTGCCCCTGGAGGCCGCGTCGAAATTTAATTTTCAAAATCCTGAGGTGGGGGGAAGCCAGGCCAAAGGAGTAGGAGCAGGTTGAAGGTGGTTATCTTGAGCCTTGTGACTTGTCGGACCATTAATGCCAAACAATAGCAAGATGCGAGAGTCATTGGGAGTGAGTGCCTTGTCCAGTTTCGCTTGGCAGGTGGTAAGGGCAGTTTCTTTTAAACTGTTCATAGTGATTGTTTTGATGGTTTCAAGCTGCTTGAATTCTTTTTGAAAGATTTTTCTGTTCCGCTCTTTCCAAGTATTCTAGACTATAAAACTGGGGCAGAGCCTCCAAAGGGTGTTAACCGTATTGCAGCTGGACTAATTTGTACGCCAATTACAATGGAGTCTTGAATAGAGTCTCTGTGTCTGTCCGTTTGTTTGAAAATTCCTTTCATCCATTCCCACAAATTATTGGTCCAATTACAACCATTAAGGAGATGGTTCATCATTTCCTCATTCTTTTCATAGAGGGGGCATCTGGAAGGCCCAATAAAACCTCTTTTACTAAATTCTCCTACGTAAAGATTTTATGATGCATAATAAGCCAAAGAAAAGATTTTATCTTTGGCCAAACAACACCTTTCCAGACATTTGGGTACCAAGATACTTTGTCTTTGAGGTTCTGGTGCTTAAGATAAATTTTGGCTTCGTTGAGGTTGAAAGTTCCTCCATCAAGTTTTCCCCGCCTAAGTTGGTCCTCCTCCTGAGTGGACCGGATCATTCTCTTATTCAGATCAGAGTTTAGGTTGCTGAGGAGGACTATCATGTCTTCCTCCGGGGGAGAGACTCTAGGTTCCATTTCCTCCAGTGTTGCTTCTCATTGATATCAGACCAATATTGATGGACTCGTATCTTGCCCATTTCCTGAAACCATCTCTAAAGGGCATGACAGTTGGGGTGTTCTAGTTTAGGTAATTGTTGCCATGCATCCTCCCAGAATAAAGCCTTGTTGCCATTTCGAATTTCTCAGAAGTAGTGGTTCTGAATGAGGTGGTTGTTAGCTCTGGGCAAATTCTAAATAGGGGAACCTTCAGGGGCATCTGTCATTCTGATTAGGTCCTCCGATCTCCACGTTTCGACATATTTGGCTTTCCATAATTTTTCCCAAGGCGTATGGGGTTCCTTGAGCCATCGCCACCAAAGCTTGGCTCCATAAGCTTTGTTAATAGTGTCCAGGTCTTGTAGCCCTAAGGCCCCCAGAACTTTGGGCTTGCATAATTTAGTCCAGGCTCCAAGAGCCCACTTATGTTTATCTGCTTTGCCTAACCAAAGAAAGTCTCTTTGAATACTCTTAATTTTATGTATGACCATTTTTGGAGCTGGGAGGTTAGAGAGCGTGTAGAGAGGAATGGCTTGCAGAACTGGCTTAGTCATTACAAGTCTTCCTGCAAAATTTAAAACTCTATTGGTCCAGTGATTTCCCCTGTCCTTTAGCTTAGAGAGCAAATGCTCCCAGTGGAGTTTTTTTCCAAGGCTTGCCAGTGGGAGGAATGCCAAGATATTTAGAAGGAAGGTTGTGCCTCTTGAAACCAAGAATATTAGTGAGGTGCTTTTGGACCGCCAAGTGCGTATGGAAGAAAAAAACAGAAGATTTATCCAAGTTAAGATCCATACCAAAGGCTTGTCTGAACAGGTTCAAAATGGCTTTGAATTCTTGGGCTTCCTTAACAGTGGTGGCACCATGCAGCATAGTATCATCCAAGAATTGTTGATGGGTAGTTGAAAGAGAGCGAATTGGGGCTGAAGACCTTTGATGATAGAGTTTGATTGTGACATTAAATCTAAATGGACTAAAAATTAAAATAGATTTTCCAATGTAAACATTAAAACAAATTTCCATTTATTTTTTTAAAATTTATTTTTCCTGTATTTTGATTGGTTGATTTTGGTGAAATCTTATTTAGCAATGATACTATGTATTGTGCTACATTTTAAAACCATAAGAAGATCCATCAGAAGCGTTCCCGCTAATGAACACTGAAGTGTTGGCACACAATACACCATATGTAGAGGACACTGGACATTAATGGATGGGAATTCATTCTCATACCAAACCCTAAATGATGTGTGGTAAGGGATCGTGACGGGAAGTACAGTCCATTTAATATGTGCACGTACCTTGCAGAAAACCTATACATCTACTGATACAAACTGAGACATGCTTTTAGTGATTAAAAATAAAGTATACATATACAAGCCCGACATGGCTTAGCAATTTATATCCATTAGTGCTATCCAAAAACCTTTTAAGAGTATATAAAATATTAAATTTGAATACCAGATGACAAATGGCTTAAAAGTCAAGTCATGCTCATGAATTTTATGAAAAACCAGTACATCAATTATAATGAAGAATTAAAAATTCGAAAAGAGAAGAATATGATCATGCACAATTAAAAAATAGAGCATAGAAATTAAGCATAGCATGCCGTGCACCAAACCACAATTCTCCACACGAGAGAAATCAAAGAGAAAAGATACACACATACAAGAGATGAAATTAAGCAATGCAAAAATTGAGAATTAAGTAAAACAAACATTGACATCAAATAGGCCAAATAATATTGCATAATGAGAGAAGAACCCTTATAGGAAAAATATCTTTATGAACAAGTAAAATAAATACAAAAAATTCTTTCTAAACAAGTAAAATACGAGTGAGTCCATGGAACAATAGGATCATTTGGGTCTGGTGCATTAGGATCTTCATAACATGGGCCAAACTCTTTGTACCTTCTGGCACTCCATACCACTCCAATGATGGAGACAAATCCTTATTTCCCCCTGATCATCTACAATGTACTTTCTGGGCATCCTACCCCCTGGACCAAGCTTAGGAGATTTCAACTTGAATACTTGTTCCTATGAACCAGTATCATTGTAATCTACTATTGCTTGTGCGATATTCATCTCTTGTCCAAAATTTCAACCACTTAACCTCCCTAGTGTACCAAACTGTATTCTAGCTCTAATCAAGTGAATAGAAAAAATAAACATGCGTTATCCAGTGATTCCAACACAGAAATTAATTTAATTCAGAGATCACAGCCCAAAAAAAAGATGAATCCACAAAAAATTTTAGAACTCTGGACAAAGCATGAACTAAACATATACAGAACTTGCATTGAAATAATATTGTTGTTACAAAATTTGGCAGCATACCATGAATCGTTGGTGAGTGTATACTTTATCCAAAACAGATATTTCATGCCCATTCTGTTGATTATAAATATGGGGCAAAAGAAGTGAATCATCTCTTTCCCTTATCTATGTTTGCCACATTATTTGCCACCTCTGTATTAAAATTTGTGTCAACTGCTAGATGTAAGGATGAGGGTGCCTAAAGGTTGGATTCAATTGTAGGAACACGTGTATAACAATATATACTTATGTCACAAAGTTGTGAGGAGAAATGAATCATGTATGTGGGTAAGTGGAATTCGGCCAGAAAGCCTTTTTCAGGTGTAATTTCTGGCAGTTTCCTTCAATAGAATGTTGTGGTTCCGCTGCTCCTCTGGGAAAAGCATCTGTGAATTGATCTCTGAATCCACCCAGTTATGTTTTCTACCGAATCAATGGAAATGCTAATTTCTATCAGACTAATCTAAAATGTGCATTATGTTCTAAAAAATCATAAGATTGTTATATGCCCCGTGAAAGAGTTGAATTTGAGCGGAATGTAGATTAAATATTTCAAATTCTGAATTGTGAAATCCTGGAAAACGAACTCTATTGTTTTATCTAATTCTTATATTTTTATTGGAGTTCAAAATATTTCGCAGCCAATTCTTATTTCTATTCTATTTCAAAATATTCAAATTTTATAACAAATATTTTTATTTCCATTTTATTTCAAAATATCTAAATTTTATAACAAATATTATTATCAAGACATATATACTTTATCCTTTCAAATTCTAAATTGTGAACTTCTCCAAAACTTATTTAATTGTTTTATCTAATTCTTATATTTTTATTGGAGTTCAAAATATTTGTCATCCAATTCTTATTTCCATTATATTTCAATTTTAAATTTATAAATAAATATTTCCATTTTATTTCAAAATATTCAAATTTTATAACAAATAATATTATCAAAACATACATACTTTATCTTTCTGGTTTTGAACCTGTAACCTTTTAAGAAAAAACACATAACCTTTTAAAAAAAAACACATGTTCTGAACCATTGAACCATTAAATTCATTCAAATTCTTAACAATGTGATTATAAATATAAACAATAATATTCAATCGTATATAGTAAAACATAACAACATGAAAATGAAACTGAATTTTAAAACATAACTCAAAAGAATAATATTAAAAATAATATAATTTGGAATTGAGTGTGGTTTTTTTTTTTAACTATAATTTTATTTTGGTAAAATGATCATATTTAAAATAATTAATTAGCGAAATAGTAAACTCATGCACTTTTTTATTATTCCCTGCCGCAACAGGGTAATAACGCATCACAAGCATTGATGTTGACATTAAATTTAAATTCACCAAAAAATTAAACTATGTTACCTAATGTTTACATTTGAGAAAATTTTAATTTATTTTTTATTTTTTTCAAATCTAATTTTTCCATGCTCTGATTCCTTAAATTGTTTGGGGTCTTATTTTGTAATGATAGTATGGCCTTCATTCGTCCGTTGACGAATACCATCATTATTGCATGTTTACCCTAGATCCATTATTACATGTGTAGCATAGGTTTGGGTAGATTTTTTTTTAATAAAATAATTTAAATTATTTGTCTCGTAAATTCAACCCACTACCACCATCTCAAGTGAGAATGAATGAAACCATATGATGGTGTTCAAAACTAGCGGTGTTTATCAAATAACGAAGCTCCTGCTATTAAATATTTATATTCATTATGTCGTGCATTCACCCGTCGATAGTTACTCTAACATGTGTCCAAGGATGCGGTTGTACATAATAATTGATTTATTGAATTTGTAAAACTTTCTCTTATGTTTGTTCTTTGAATGATAAACGTTTACACACGTAAAATAAATCATGTGAAAGAGATAAAGTAAATGAAATTATTATTGAATTTAACATGGCATCATGATGCTAACTTCAAAGTTTTCCGAGTTGCGATAAAGAAAAAAATTAATACCCCACTTACTAGCGTTTTTATAACAAAGTTTTAAAACTTTAATTATAGTTATTCTTATCAAATTCTACACTTGACCAGTGCTAGTGAGGCCCACATCCCTATGGTATTCACCTAACATTGATTGCATGAGGGATGATTGCACACCTGCAAAGGAGAATCAAGATAAATAGATTACAGAATTTCAGGAAAGACAGACATAAAAATCATGGGATTCTTATTGCATAGATTCCGAGGACAAGGAATTACAAAATAGGCAAAGAAAGATGGAATAATGGCCTCGAGGAAATATTAAAAACGCACCTTTCGTATCCTCCCTTATTATTCCCTACCGCAGCAAGGTAATAACGCATTTAGAATGCATTGATGTTGACATTAAATCTAAATTCACCAAAAAAATTAAGCGATGTTAACTAATTTTTACATTTGAGAAAAATTTAATTTATTTTTTTATATTTTTTTTTAAATCTAATTTTTCTATCTTCTCATTGGGTAAATTGTTTGGGGTCTTATTTTCTAATGATAATATGGTCGTCGTTTGTACGTTGAGGGAGTAACTCATTTCTCGGCATCCTTCTTCCTTACGTGCAATGCAATTGTGCATTTGATGTGACGGATGCACATGGGAGGGTGGTTTGAAAACAATTTAAATGCGTTCTCTATCTAATCAAATGGGGTGCGGAGTCACATTGGTCAATTTTGATTTGATTCGATGGTGTCACGCCCCCGTAACTTTTTTTTCGTTAACGGGGAGTGCGGCACCACCTTTTGCCGGGTTCGGGCAAAGTGGACTACGCCTCTCACACGTCCATGCCAATTTACCTCTGTCTATTTAGAGTTATTACCGTGAACTTCATGAACCGAATCTTTCACTTTATCCAATTCAAAAGCATATAATTAACATCAATATAATTTCAATTATATTTGTTAACTTATATCCAAATCATAACTACAGAAATAATAAACACATCAACACCAATTCTAACGGGAGGGGCCAACTCCCATTTAAGTTGCGCCCCAAACAGTTTATTATTTTGTCAATTCTGTTACAAATGCGTGAGACACCACGGTCCCACGACTTTATCACAGGCTCACGGCCTCTCTAACCGTGGATTGACTGTTGGCACTTAGTGCGCTGTCGTCCAATCCCAGCTCAACTCTTTACCACCGAAATATTACAGCCTTACGACCTTGCCGCGGACTTCTATCCGAATTAGTTGCCGGGTCGTTCGCACTTGATGCGCTTCATGCACTCTTTGCTTGATCCGAACAACTGTATGACAGTTCCTCCAACTAACGCCATTCACTGCTGAGTTATGATGGTTATCCCAAGTTCTCGGCCTATCATCGAACAGTTACACTGGTGTGCGTTTCTGATCTCTGTCGTTCGGTCTCCACCGAACAGTCATACCACCACCACGTTGCTGGTCTCATCCGCTGAACAGTTACCACTGCCGCGTTGCTAGTCTCATACCACTACCGCGTTGCTGGTTTCTATCCACTGGACTATTATACCACTATCGCTTCGCTGGTCTCTGTCGTTCGGCTCCACCGAACAGTCGAACCACCACCGCACTGTATGTCTATTCGGATATGTCGGACATTCAAACAGACCTTCGTTTCTCTCCGAACCGCCACGGACTTCTACCCTGATGTCGTTCTACCGAACACATATGCGTCCAACAGGCGCACTGCCTCGACCGACTGGTCGTTCCGTCCACGTCCAGCAAACTTGTCTGCTGCCCGCTGGGAATATAACAGTGCGACTGTCTCACGCTATCATCTTCCAACCGATCTTACTGTCAGTTCGTCTGACCTGCGTGTCAGTCCGCCCACTTACTGCATCAATCAATCGGTCCACCCGTCGACAATCTCCACGACTGTGCGCTGCTGCGCCTCCACGTAATCGACCTCGTCCACCGACTGTTCCCCGTTTGTTCGAACGCCCGAATACTGATCTCCGCCACCCGATCTCCTCTCATTCAGCTGAGAACTATCGCTGCGGTCATGATCTATTCGCT
>APFE030563429.1:10781-35707 GCA_000404065.3 Pinus taeda
ATAGACCCTTTCATGCATTTAGAAAGGGTCGTAAAGTTTTTGTATATGACTTAAGCTTGAAGTTGCACTACTGTACTTCAAGCATATTCTTTTATGAAGACTGGACCAAATCTTTCCAAATTTTGATAATGAAGTTTTGATATGAATGTGTACTATTTCCTTTATTTTAAAGTATTTCTGAATCGGAAGAAGGAATTCAAATTGCGATTGGCGTAGGGAATAATTCGCAGCTCATATGGTACTATTATCTATGTCTGAATTTATTCCTTTTATGTGAATTGTTGTTTGGTCATTTATGCTATTATTGAATATATGAATGTGTTTTAGCAGTAAACTTTATGCTTTCCACTATTGGATGTTTACATTTTGCTCTTCTTTCAATCATGCATGTATCGGTAATATAAAAGAGAAGTGTAATATCGCTTTGTCAATTACTTCGTTCAACTATTTGAACGAAGCAATTATCATTTAAATGAATGTCTTTGTTTATTGCATAGTGTCATCTATATGCCTATCATCAAACATAGATTATTAAACATTGCACTTAAAGAATAGAAGCTTCCCAGGATAAAATAGTCATTTATGTTTTTCATTTATAGAATAAGTCCTCCATTTATTATCACTTATTAGAAAACCAATCATTCATTCAACCCCTTTCTATTCACTATTGGGAAACTGGTCCCATTATATCCAGTCGGACCCACCATCCCAAACGGAAAAGGAGCTGTATTAAGGTCCGGACCGGGTGGTTATCCCCCGATGTTGATGTAACGATTTTCTGGGCATCAACACTTCCTTAATGGAATGGGTTAGGAAGAGATCTACATTGAGCAACTTGAGGGGTTCAAGACCTTTAGTAGGGTGACACATTTGTGTAGGCTCAAGGGAGCCCTCTATGGTATCAAGAAGGAACCTCGTGCTTGGTACACTCACATAGATTCTTATCTTAGTTGATTGGGCTTCACTAAGAGTGAAGCAAATGCCAATCTCTACTACATTGTGGTAGATGGTTGTCTGCTCATCTTAGTTCTTTGTGTGGATTATTTGATATTGATAGGAGATAACAGGTTGATTCAGCCTTGCAAGGAGTACCTTTCAAGAGAGTTCAAGATGAAGGATATGGGTTAATTGCACTACTTCCTTGGCTTGGAGGTGTGATAGGGAGATGGAGAGATACTTGTTGGACAGGGGAAGTACACCTCTGAGATTGTTCAGAGATTCCACACGTAGGATTTCAGGCCCATGGATACTCCTCTAGGTACTGACTAGAGGAAATAAGATGCTTCTACAGGAGAGGCAGTAGATGAAACTATCTACAAGCAGTTGATGGGGTCCTTGATGTACTTGGTGAACACAAGGCCCAATATTTGTTTTGTAGTGAACCAACTTAGTCAGTTCATGGTGGAGCCTACCAAACTTCATTGGAAAGAAGTAAAACATGTTTTATGATACCTCAGAGGCACAACAAACATTGGTTTATGGTATAATCGTACTAATGGAGTGAAGCTCCAAGGCTTCATAAATGTGCATTGGGTAGGGAGTCCCTCAGATAGGAAGAGCACATCAAGAGCAATCTTAAATGTTGGGTCAACAACCATTTCTTGGTACACAAGAAACAAAGATCTGTAGCACTAAGCTCCACAGAGGCTGAGTATATGGATGTTAGTCAAGCAACATGGGAGGCTATTTGGATGAGGAAGATACTAGTTGGTCTCTTCAATCAGGGAATGGAGCCTATATTGATCCATTATGACAATCAAAGTTGCATAAAACTCTTTGAAAATCTCGTGTTTCATGGTAGGTCCAAGCATATAGACATTAGGTACCATCACCTAAGAGTTTGTGTGCAAAGGAGGATTGTTGTGTCACAATACATTCCTACAGAGGATCATGATGCAAACATCTTGATGAAGGCATTGTCAAGAGGCAAGTTTGAAATCCAGAGGAGTAGGATTGGGATTGTTCATGACCCTTTTCTTGCTAGGACGGAGTGTTAAATTGGAGCAAGAAAAGGCTTCATTTGACTTGTGTGTTAGTCAAATGGAGAAATTCGAATTTCCACTTTAGAAAGATGAGTTGTTAGACAGTTAGTAGGAATGCCATGACCAAGTCACTCAGTTAAGTTAGTTAATTTGAGTTTGTGGGTAAGAAGTAGAGTTGTGCAAGAGTTGATTTCTAATATCTAGTTATCTAGTGGCGTTATATTTAGTGAAATTTGGTTATCTAAGCTCTAGTCTAGAATAGAGTTAGTATGAGTTCATTTGAGTAGTTGTAATTATTGTTAACTCACTGATCTCTCAGTTAAATAGTCAATTTACTAAAAATATCCCTATTCATGCATGCAATTTGAATTTCCTAGTGAAGAGGAGGAAAAATGAATAATCGTAATCATTATTGTATACTAGTGAGTGTAAAGAGTTTACACTGAGCAGGTGAGCTAATTCTCTTGAGATTTGCGCAAGGAAATAGGAGCTTCCCTATCTTTTAGGAGCATGAATTATGTAAGGAAATAGGAGGAAACATGAGACCCATTTTTCCTAAGTATTGGGTTGAGCCGACTCAAGAGGAGGAGATCAATATTTCAGTACAAGTTGAGCTTCAAGGATTGAAGTTGTCATTGTAATAGATCACTGTTCTCATTTGATTTAATACAAACAGAGGAGGGGTTTTTCCCAGTTGGGTTCCTCGGTTGTGATTGAATGATTGCATGTGTTTCTATTATCAATTTTCTTTCCACAAAATTTAGTAGAAGAAATTTGTGTCTATTGATCTCATTTTGATTTCATTAGCAACTGCAAATTTCGATTTATTTCTACAAGTGGTACCCTTTGGTCTTACAAGTGCCCCTGAAAATTTCATGTGTCTAATGAATGGTTTGTTGCATTCTTACTTGGACAAATTTGTCATTGTTTTTGTTGATAACATATTAGTATAATCAAAGATCGAGGAAGAGCATGTAAATCATTTGGTTGTAGTACTAAAATTATTGAGGGAGAACAAGAACTATGCAAATTTCAACAAGCGTGAATTTTTCCAGTCACAAATACATTATTTGGGGCATATTGTGTCCAAGGAAGCGATATCGATTGATACAGGGAAGATCAAAGCTATAATAGAGTGGCCAACACTAAATAATGTGAATGAGATTATATCATTCATGGGATTGGTAGGGTATTACAAAATGTTTATGATAATTTTTTCTAAGATATGCCATCCTATCACGTCCTTGTAGAAAAAAGAGGAAGAAATTTGAGTGGATAGCTCAGTGTGGAGCGAGTTTTGAGCGATTGAAAAAATTGCTCACCAATGCACTAGTGTTGAGGATTGCAGATTCCAATAAGGATTTTGTGGTGTGCACAAATGCCTGTAATGAAGGGTTCGGTGGAGTCTTCATGCAAGAAGGACAAGTGGTATGTTATGGGTATAGAAAACTCCACGAGTAAGAGGTGAACTATGTGACTCATGATCTAGAGTTGGCTACCATCATTCATGCAATGAAGATGTGGAGGCATCACCTCTTTGGCAGAAAATTTACATTTATGACAGATCATACAGGGCTAAAGTATTTCTTTTAGCAACCCAAGTTGAATGCAAGATAGGATAGATGGTTGACCACACCTAGTGAGTTTGAATTTGAGATTAAATACATCAAAGGTAAGGAAAACAAAGTTACCGATGCACTTAATAGGAGGATTTAATTGAATCACTTGGAAACTGTAAGCTCTTACAAAATGGACCTGGTAAAAAGGGTCAAGAATGTAGAACAACGTGATGAAAACTATCAACAAATGAAATAAAATATATTACAAGATGGTGAGGCTAAGGAATATCACCTCATTGATGACGACCTAATTAGGTTTAAAAACATAATTTATGTGCCAAACAATGATGAAATAAAGAGGCTTGTAATGAAAGAGTTCCATGTCAAGCCTTATTTAGGCCATCCAGGGTACCAAAAGACCTTATGAACATTAAAAAGTTCTATTATTATCAAAATTTAAAGAAATAAGTGGTTGATTTTGTGGTAAAATGCATAGAATGCTGACAAGTGAAGGATGAATGCAAGCATCAAGTAGGTCTATTGAAATCTTTTCCCATTCCAGAATGGAAATGGGAGGTAATTTCTATGCATTCCATTATAGGTTTTCTTAGATCCCACTAGGATACATGATGCGATCATGGTAGTGGTTGAAAGGTTGAGCAAAGTGGCACATTTTGTAATAGTCAAATCCACTAATTCTACTATAAAGGTGGCAAAAATATTCATAAAGGAGATTGTGAGATTGTATGGTATCCCAAATAAAATCATTTCAGACGAAGATGCTAAGTTCACTTCAAGATTTTGGAAGGAATTGTTTGTAGATTTTGGGACGAAGTTGGCATTTAGTACAACATATCATCCACAAATGGATGGGAAAACATAGAAGACAAATAGGATCCTTGAGCACATCTTGAGGATTTATGTAACACATCAGCCTAAGAATTTGGAGGAGTATCTACCACTTATAAATTTTGTATACAATAATGGACACCAAGAATCCATAAACATGAGTCCATTTGAGGCATTGTATGGGAGGAGTTGCAATACTCCTATCAATTGGAGTGATCCAGTGAAAAAAGTGTGTATTGGGCCTAATATGCACAAGGAAATGGAGTAGAAAGTTAACATTATGAAACAAAATTTGAAAGTAGCACAAGATAGACATAAAATCTATGCAAATCAACATAGGGCGCATAAAGAGTTCTGAGTTGGGGAACATGCTTACTTGAGAATCAAACCCAAAAAGAGTTCCTTGAATATTGGGTCATGTGCAAAGTTGGAACCACAGTATTGTGGCCCTTTTGAAATCTTGGAAAGGATTGGACCAATGGCCTATAGGTTGGCTTTACCTCCATTAGTTAAGTTCATGATGTTTTCCATGTTTCTTTGCTTAAAAGGTATGTGTATGATTCTAATCATGTGATTGATTGGTTTGTGCTATAAGTGGAACTAGAGGGAGAGAACTAGAGCCATTACGCATTCTAGACCGAAGGAGTCTTATGCTTCAGAATTGAGCCATAGAGCACGTCAAAGTGTAGTTGAGGTACTTTGGGCCAGAGGAAGCCACCTGGGAAATGACTCACTCCACAAGAGCAACATATCATTTCTTATTTGTTGGCTGAAGAAAATTTGTATATGGTTGTAAATAATGCATAGAGTTGTGTGTATAAAGCTCAATAAAGTAGTATCCATATATATTTTGTTTGTTGTGCTGCATATGCAAAGAAGAAAACTTAGGACAATGTTCCCCCAAGGGGAAGGGGTCTATGACAACCCCAACCTTGGTTCTCTCATGAAAGTGCAATGTAAATATTTTTATAGAAATCAAATATTAAAAGGGGGATTGAGTTAAGGGACGCAAATTCCAAAACTGGGGAGGAGGTTGCTTGCTTTGGATGTCTATGGTGTCCTTGTGCAGGAAATATGAAGCTATTTTGACAACCATTAAAGGCTAGTTAGTGTGATTTAAGGGATTGGTCATGAAATTAATTGGTCTACAAGAGAAGAACACGGGCCCATGTTTCCTTGGAGAACACTCAAAAGGTAGAAAGGACAAAATTAATGAAGGAGGAATGTGCCGATAGTAAGGATAGGGAAGTCAATTGTTGTATAGAAAGTAAACAAAGAAGGAGACAAAGGAAAAAGAGGAGGTTCGACCTCATGGAACACAACATTTTTCATTCACTCTTTCATACTGGTAGAGGGACAGAGTTTGAGAAGCATTTAGAAAAGAGCAACACAAAAGAGAAGAGAGCACAATGATCTGATTTCGGTTGGCATGAGGATGGTCTCCCCTTAGTGAGGAGTGATGTTTCTCAAGTCCTTGTAAAGCCATACAGTGGAGATGGTTTGATATAGATTCTCTTACTAGTGTGGGTGGATTATTGCATCCTTGGATTCCTGGAGGGAGTACCTATAAATCCTTTCTTGCTTGATTTTTATAGTGAGTTATAGATTCCCTAGAGTGGCTGGAACCACTCTATGTTTTGGGGTGGAGGTAGAAAACCTCTAGATTCCATGTGTGTTATCTAATTTATGAGTGGGTAGTGGGTGAACGAAGGAAGTCCTTTGGAGTCCCTATTTTATCTAGTAGTTGGTGTTTGGATCCATGAAGCAAGCTCCCATAGTCTTTGGAATTTGGATCAACAGTGACAACTACAAGTGATCTTGGATGCAACTATCTAAGGTTGGGTGGAGAGTACTTGTCCCAAACTCAGTTGGCATGCTTCTGTTTTCAATCCAAGAGAAGTTCCCTTAATCTGTAATATATGCTATGGATTGCAATTTTATAGGTATAGACTATTAATGTCAACTTGTAGTGATTGTTAGTTTTATGCATGGTGTACAAAAGCATATCAAAAGAATGAGATTCTGTTAAAATGGTCTTGGTGACTGAGTTTTTGATCTAATGCTATGTATTCAGTGATTTACTATATATAATTTATATATATATATAATCTATTATGTAGATTATATTATTATATATATATGGGTGCTGTGTGTGTGTGTGTTGTTGTGTTGTGTGTGTGTGTGTGTGTATTCAAAGCAATGTTTGTAGGAAATGAGGGTTTGTAATCATTCTGTAAGGATGGGACATTTGGTTGTTGGCATATCACTGAATGCAGTATAGGCCAATGTTTCTATGGTTGTTGTCATGGCCATGTCGTCGAAGTTACATTCCCTTGAGTACTAACATTTGTGGTGTCATGTTCCTAGACATTGATCAATGTGCGCCTGTGAACCATGCTCATGATGAGCACACACACACACACACATACACACACATATCGTGAGCCATGACTGGATATTGACTTGTACCACCACTGTATGCATGTATATATATATATATATATATAATGTTATTGTGGCGATGAAACTCTTATATGGATCTTGGGTCAACCTCATATGCTATGTTGAAGGCACCGGGAGGACGGGGAAATTGGAACTATGTGGAGCAGCTCCACACACCAGCGCCGTGACATGGCGGTGTCAACAACCTTGTTGGATGTAGTGTTTGTGTGAAGGGGCCCTCCACATGGATCAATGATGTACACGTACCCTATTGGGCGACATTAGCAAGGAGGGGACCCCCTCACACACACCGTTGATCTAGATTTCCAGAGCAACGACCCAAACTGTAGCGCCCCCCACCTTGGGTGACGTTAGTGGGGAGGGGACCGAGGGAGTGTGACATATTTCTATTGGTTCCAAGGGGATAATGGATGGTGGGGATTGTCAGGGTCATGAAAAGGTTAATTAAATAATAAATACTATATTTATATAATCATATCTCTCTCTCTCTCTCTCTCTCTCTCGATCTCGATAATATAAATATAATAATATTATTATATTATATTTATATATTTCTGTAAAAATTGTTTGTTATATATCTATACACATATATACATAAACAATTTTTTTTGTAATACATTCCTTTAACAAGACTATAGGAGTTAGATCGATCAATGGCAACCCACCTTACCAAGGGAACGATGGGGATGGGTTTGTTACAACAATCACTATAGGTGGCAAGGCCAATCAATATGCCATTGGCCTTATTCTCTCTAAAACATGAAATGGACCACAAAATTGCGGTGCCAACTTGGTACACGAACCACTTCTTAATGAAATTCTCTTTGGTCTAACACAAAAATACACATGATCTCCCACTTTAAAATCATTATGCACTCTATGCTAGTCAACATAGTTCTTCTTCTTATCTTGACCCGTCTTTATATTTTTCTTGATTGTTGTTACTTCTTTCTCCATTTCCTTTAGCATATCTGGTGCAACAAGCACCTTGTTCATTAGATCACTCCAACTGATAAGAGTGTTGCATTTCCTGCCATAAAGAGCCTTGAATGGACTCATTTTTAATGATTCTTGATAGCAGTTATTCTAGGAAAACTCCACCAAATTCAGGAACTCTTCTCTTATGACGTCGATATTACTTCCTTCTCATTGTTTGGTAGCTAAGGTAGGTGAGCTTCTTTCCATCTAGCCGAATTTTCCTTCCTCATTAATATTCATGCTTTTCCATGTCCTATCCATTATTATTTAATAGTAGATCAACCATCCATCTCTGTCAAATAGAATAAGGGCACTATAATTTTATTGTCATATCAAGATCACTTCCATACTAAAGGTTATAACCATATCGCCATATCAAAATCAATGTCGAGATCACTGTCATATATATCTAAATCACTAATATAGGGTTATTTTCATCATTATTGTTATGATGGCACTATCACATATCACTGTTAATATAATACTCTTCCATACATCTCTCCAAGTCACATTCATAACTTATCATCCTAGGTCATACCTCCAAGTCACAGTTATGTTGATTATTGTTCATGCATCCAGGTCATAGGAATGTAGAGTGCAAGATGAAGTGCGAACCACAAAATATATGAGTGACAAATAAGAGTGTGAGCCATAGGTTATATGAGTTTCAAAGAATAGAAGGGAGCCACAACAAATTCATATATGGGCCACAAATAAATACAATATGAAACATTGCGTAAACAAGCCATAGAGAAATAAAGTGTGAGCCATGGTGACAACAAATGTGAACCATAAATGTGAGCTAATGAACAAGATACAAGGCATTGTAATATGCTAGCCATAGAATAAAGTATGTGAGCCACTTGTTCTTCCATGTAGGGATATTGTTTTGACATATGTCCTTTTCTTCCACCAGAAATAGATCAAACTTTAGTGAATTGGATAAGCTTTAGATGTTACATTTCTTCATTGTCTAAACACGAACCAAGGTAGTTCCTATCGTTTTGACAAACTTCATTGGTTGGTCAACTTCATTGGCATGGTAGATCATTCTTCATAAGAATTAGGAAAAATTTCATAGCATGGGTGCTTCATAAGACTTAGATATGTCATATACTCTACTCCTCATTTATTAGATCATATTAATATAGTGAAGACTTATTATAGATCATTTAGACTTCAATGTAAAACCATACTATCAATCTTTTTGTTAGTATGAATATTTTTAGAAGGTGCACCAAAAACCATCCCTTTATTTATTGGTGACATATAACCTTAACAACCATGGATAAGTTGTTAATGTTCTTTAGATATGCAAAACAATTGTTAGAAACCCTGAAAAATACAACATGCAAAACATAAAAGAGACATATAACAATGAATAACATAATAGAATACCCAATGAAAATGTAAATAACTTGATTTTATTAAAATGAAATTGAAAACACCTGGTGAGGAGAATAAGAAAACTTGGATCTACAATATCTACCTCCACGGGATGGGTTCCTTTTGAACCTGTACCTTAGCTACAACTACCTCTCTTTGAATGGATGCAATGGGAAAAAAAGAGAAAATGGTGGTTTGAACTCAATAATGGGAGCTCAAAAGTTGTAGGATGATAATGATGACGTTGAAATGGTCATGTGTAGAGAGTTAGGAGAAAACTTCTCTATTTATAATAAAATATTAGGATAGATCTAGATCTAGAAAAATAATAAAAAATTATTAGACTAAATCAATATCTAGTCGTTAGGTATATTTATTTATATTTTAGACAGGGAACAATTATTTGAAATGGTCAATTATATTTATTTAGTAAACTAACTAAAAAATAATGATTTATTGAGATAATTTAGAAAATGGTTAAAATAATTGACAAATAAAAAATGATTTATTAACTACTTTAAGGAGATGTGGTCAAAGTGAGTTAGAGATAATTACTAAATAATGATTTAATAATTATCTCATGAGAGACATAAGGGATAAACAAGGAATAATAAATAAATAATGATTTATTTCATTATTCTTGGATGATTTAATCAAAATGGTTTAGAAATAACCATTAAATAGTGATTTAATAATTATTTCAAAAGTAATAAATAAATAATGATATATTTAATTATTATTACGGGGTTTTTGGGTTCTAGTAAAAAATACTTTAGGAAAATGTTTCTCTAAATTATTTCCTAAGATGAAAGTGGGTTTTAATGTGTAAAAACCTATACTACATGAAGTATTTTTGTCATATAAATATAAAGTGGTTAGGTGATCACTTTTTAGGTGATAATAGATTGCCCCGAAAATGTAAAATTGTTAGGAGCACATATGATGATAAAAATGCATTGTAGGTTTACTTTCATGAGACAATGAGAGAGAGAGAGAGAGAGAGAGAGCAATCCAGGGAAGAACCAAAAATGGAGGGGGCGAAACTTACTTGTTAGATAAAAGTCTCATTTTATGGTGAGTACATGATCTCAATGAGGGGGGAGGAATACCCATACCCGCTGAGATAACTGAGTACAAATAATAATGGTGTGCCCAACAGTGTGGGTATAAGCAACATAATACATGATACATGATACATAATGTGATGACAACAATGGGCTAGAAAGTAATACAATGGTATAATGAGTCCCATATATATATGTTCCTAGAAGTCAAAGGCTAGGATTGATACAATGAAAACTAATGAAATGTGTACAGAGGATGAAATGTCTCCAAGCTGATGTGAAGGGGATATCACAACCAAATAATATATGTTAGACAGGAAAGGTCTATGAAGATTTGAATGAGGGGCTCATGCTATGGGCTCTACGATCAGCTAAAACCAAGCTAGTCAAATCTATGGAACTGCATCTAGGGCTAGATCAAAAGATGCTAACTATCGAGCATGTGGGGGGGCTACCTAAAGGGAAACCCCCTCGTTATTACTATAACATCTCACACCCAGTGAATGGTAGGAAAATCTATTGAATCACTGGACCATCGTGTACTAATTTCGATTGTATGATAATGTGATGGAGTTGAGCATTAGAAAAATGACCAAGTCAAAGGGAAATGGTGATTCCCTTTTCTTGATACATGGCATTAGACTATGATGAAGGTTGGAACTAAGGTACATCACCCTCTAGGCCATTCTCCTAGAATAAATGTGCTGAAGTTGACAAAAGAAGGCTTTCCAGAGTTGAGGCAATGAGGATTCTTCAACAAAGGCATGAGGGTCATAGCTATATGACTGATAGAGACTGACACCAGGGATGATGAGTGGACATAAAGGGATAAGTGGATTTGTGACCTCCCTTGTCAGAGCATAATATGAAAGGTTGACTTGGCAATGTGATACGACTCCAAAGAGGATGGTCAATTACTCGAATGGAGGCATTTCAAAGATAGATCATGATAACTAGAGGCCAAATGTGAACAAGACAAGATGAATGCGACACAGAGGGAATAATATACTATAAAAAAAAAAACACAATGGTACTCTGATCAAACTCCATGGGACATAAGGGTGACTCATCTCTAATGCTTTGAACAAGGTGTTATAAACCTATTTTCCACTCCATTATAGTGAGAGAAACCCAAGATTAACTTACCACAATTGCAAGCTAGAATGCATCCCATTTCACCTTTTCTTTTACTTATGTGAGATTTATCCCATGTTAAGAGGGTGGAATTACATTATTGAGTTGTTTCTCATAATTATTTTCTCAAAATTTTATAATTATGAGATAACATTTATTTCATAATTGAGATAATTGAGAAAACATTCATAATTTTGAAAAAAGTTCTTAGAGTTTTCCAATCCCAAGGAGATCAACTTGACCCACTTTTGTATGAGTTGGCTAGGGGTCCATTACTATAGAAGTTTATTAACTTCTCAAGCCCCTAGGTGTCTAGATACATTCTCTTAGAGGATATAATGAACCTACATAATCTCACTAAGAGAAGAGTGGGTGAGATCTAGGATCTAGACCATAGCATGAGAGCTCTCTTGTATTGGGAGAAGGATACCGTGCTACAAGCTTAAGGAGAGAGTCTCGTTTGTTGATGGTATAAATTTTGTATATATTTTGTGATTAATAGAAGTGAATGTTCCTTCCTATCAAATTTGGATGTGAACTTATTATTCATGTTTATGTTTATTGGTCTAAGCTGACGGTCCTCTGTGGAAGGCCATTTATGCTCCTTGTTTGGTGATGATTACGTGCAGGTTATGGATCTATTGTAGGGGACGACATAGTAAAAATTATCTATATCAGGCCCAACATTTGTCGCCAATTCACTAGGATTTCAAGTGCTCAGCTCAAACCCTAGATAGTACATCTATGCATGAATGATAGATCTGATTGATTTGGTTTGGGATCCATTGATTTGTTCGCTTCTTGCCATATAATCCTATGTTGTCTAATAGTCTCATTAAGGCTGAGATTATGGAGAAAGAACTCCTAGTGGTTGTTTATAAATTGCAATAATAGAATTGGCGACTCCACTGGGGAGTTTTCCTTATTTGTCATTAGATCTCTCCTTTTTGTGGCCTAATTGACTTTCTTTTTCTTTGATTTCCTTCTCCTTTGGATCTACATTAGTTTTACTTTCTTCAGATCTGAGGAGATCTTAGATATAAATTTTTGTTTTTGTTTTTATACAAGAGAATAATAGATCATGGGTTTAAAATTAAATTCTAGACTTTTTTTCTATATAGAATTTGATTGAATTAACCAAAAATATGAATTCCTCCTGATTTTTGTTTGTTTTTTTGTATTTGTTTTTATGAAATAAAAAAAAAAAAAAAAAAAAAAAAAAAAAAAAAAAAAAAAAAATCACTAAAAACAGACTCTAGATGAACAATTGATGACCAATTGAATATAATCTAATCAAATTTCTTCCATAATTGTAGGCACAAAACATGTTATAAAGTGGCTCTACCTCAAAACCACTGAGTTGTCCATTATATCCCTGCATTTGGACACACTTTGTTTAGGAATTTATCCCTATAGAGAGGATTGTAATCCCAAATACCTCTAAGAGATCCTAGAAGACTCTGGCCTTC
The DNA here is from genome assembly GCA_000404065.3 of Pinus taeda. Classification (NCBI taxonomy): domain Eukaryota; kingdom Viridiplantae; phylum Streptophyta; class Pinopsida; order Pinales; family Pinaceae; genus Pinus; species Pinus taeda. Next base: position 23,666 of record APFE030563429.1, read on the forward strand.
AAATCAAATATGTTCTTCGACCTCTTTCTTGAGTCCATATCTGATCCATCCTTGTCTTTTGGATTAGAATTGGTTATTTTTGTCTTGTAAGAGTTTCTTTTCTAATTGATTCAGTTTCAATCCATTCTCTTCTCTTTGAGTTGCTTTGAACTTTTTGGATATGTTATTATTGTTGCTATCAACTATACAACTTATAAAGATCTAATCTATTTGTATTGGATACTTTATTTTCTACTACTCTAGGTTTTTCCTTAGATATTTTTAGTGTTTTGGTTGAGGTTATTATCCTTAACTTTGGATCCAATCTTCTGATATTTCTGTAGGTTGTTTAGCAACAGCCAAGATCTGCTCTTGATTTTGATATTGCAACCAAATTTAGCTTGATTTTATTTTGTCACTTTTAAGTGAGTGATCATATTTGATCTTGTGTCCTTGTTTTTGTTCACAAGAGGTGGTTTCTTTGTTTTTGGTTGTCTAGGCTGTCATTTGAAAAGTTTATTTGGGTGTGTCTTATATGTTAATTATTTTATATTGATTTTTTCTCACTCCCACTTGATCTTTCCTAGTCTTTCATGTTCCCAGGGTTTTGTTTTGTCCATGTAAAACATTGAATCTCATTAGGGGATTGTGCTACAACCCTAGCTTGTTTGAATTGCCTTCTTCTTTCCACTTTTTGGCTTTCTTGTTCATTGCTTGAGAGTGTTTTTTTGAATTTGATTCCAAATTTTAATGCTTTTTGAGTGCTTCACATTCTAGCTTGGGGATTTTTTGGCCTCTTTTTGGAATTTGTTTTCTTGGTTTGTCTTTTGGGTCTAATTTTTTATAAATATGGGGATTTCATTTTAGGATAAGTGAGAGGTGCATTTCATAGGAATTTGTTTACTTTTGAAAAGGGAAATACTCTTACTCTACTATAGTTAGCTTTCATCGAATTGAAAAATAATTTTGCATATAGATGCATTAGGGTGTTACTAACTAGAGTCCAAACACCATTTGTGTTTCACGCTGCTACCCAACTGAGTAAATAACAACCACTAAAATAAACACTCTAATAAAATTTACTAGATTCATATTTTATTTTTGCTGGTAGTACACCAATATCACCATAGGCTAGGATTTTGGAGTTAGGTGTGTGAGTAAACAACTCCAAGATTGTAAAACAAACTTAGAAGTCTATGGTAGGGAGTGATAAATCACCCTAATCCCATAGTTAAAAACTCGAGGAAATTAGAAATCCTTGAGTGCGGGTTAGGATTAGGTCACGGTGTGAGCGATTCTCCTTGAGGCTACCCAACTCGTGGTAGGGAATTTCGTGTTTGTGACTGACTACCCATAATCCTAAGATTCATGTGCCCTTGTGGAATGAACATACTTTGGTGGCCATTTCTAGGAGAAAAAATGTATGCATGGTGGTTGTGGGAAACAACCATCTCTCTACCTTACTTTGCCCTAGACAACTCTGTTAGCAGAGATTAGGCCCCACAAGTAAGAAGTCTTTTGGAAAGCCATCTTAAATGTTGTACTAGGATTGGTTTGCATATGCTACCTTTTAGGGATTTTCTAGTATATGTTGTTTGATACAAGTTAGTAGTTTGGCCTTAGTAGTGTCTATACTAACCTGATTTGGTTAAAACACATTTATTCACCCTGGCTAAACCCATTCACCATCATTCACATCAAATCCAAGGTATACATCCTTAAAGAGGCTAATTATTGACGCATGCTCGTAGAGTGTTTATCGGTAGCCAAGACCTAGACCAACCTCTAGTTGTGGAATATATTCATGGTCCTCCTAGTAGTGACTTGATATATATTGAGACACTTGTAGATGATTATACCTCTCATGTTAATTCAACTTTGGATGACTTATTAGGACCAAATTTATTGTGGCTAAATCTAGACAATTCAACACCTGCCTTCATCTATACTTATTTTGCATCATTACCTATGGAGGAGGTCAATTCTCCTTGACCCTCTACATGTGCACTTTTTGCTACTATGACATCATTTCCACCATTGAGTGTGGTGTGACCAACACCTCCTTCAACACCTCTCATGTCATCTTGGGCCATACCACCCATCTCTTCTATGACTCCAACAAATTTTCCTAATATTTATGTGCCCAATCTTTTCTCTATTCTAGCCATGGTATCAAACCCTAGCCAACCTATAGGATCAAGAATCTCCACTCCTAGTTTTTCTCAACCTACTATCCTTGTTCCTAGTATGGGCACAGTAACCTTGGGAAATGTGTGGGGGGATAATCTGTTGCTCCTCACTAGCCCGGGGATAACCTTGCTTCTACTATTTCCAAAGCCTATTATAGTTCATTGTTTGGAGGGATTCCATCCTCTAGTACTTTTATTGGAGGGGCTATTTTACTTGGGGGTGACCCTACTGCTAATGCCATGATCCTTGTGAGTTATCCTACCTATTTTGGTGCTTTTGAACAGGGATGCCCTTTTCTTATCGGGTAGAAACCTACTAAGAGTCATGCTCTTGGGGGTCCTTTTCTCTTTGGGGACAACAACGTTGCGAGGCAAACTTCTTACACTAGTCACACTAGCCCATATCCTCTATATACTAGGATGAATTATAACCATGTTCCACAAACTGTTTCTCAAAACTAGTGTATGCGGGGACCTCACGGTTGGTCAGAGGGATATTCCTCCTATGACCCTTTCAGTCAACTACATAATCCTTTTCTATCTTCTCTTGATCTCCAGATTTAGCTAAGTCGATGATGAAACCATTTGTCATGATCCTTGGTAGCTACCCATGCTTGCAAAATTGCCATTTGATATCCCTAAGTTTGAAGGGAATCTCAGAGAAAACCTATTGACACATATCACCACCCACCATATTTGGCGCTCATAAAACTCTTTTGGTGGATGATTTGATCAAATTGCATATATTCCAATGAACCTTAACTAGAGATGTTGCTAAATGATATATTGAATTGGATATGGCATCTTTCAATGACTTTTCATCCTTGATCGATACACTTTTGACTCATTTTTAGTTACTTAAGAGATACGACATCAATTTTGACTTTTGTACAACTTCAAGCAAGATAAGTCCACTCTAATTCCTGATCATTTTCATGAGTGGTGATGATGCAAGAGGTTAGTTCAAATTAAGCTCCCTGATAAGATTCTTCGAAAATGGTTCATTCGATCATTGTTACCTCCCATAGCAAAGGATGTCTCTTTGTTTAGAGTTGTTATCAAGGACCAAGCTATTTTAGTTTCCCAATAACTAAATTTGATTTACTCCCAATCGAGCACGCTTTATGACGTAATTCCTAATGCTTGTCTCGCTTCTATGGAACTACCCAAACCTACATGAAGACCACACTCTAATGGTGTAATTGGTTCTGTATCTAAATCTGTGAGCTAACTTGCTACCAAACTCAGGCAATTTATTTTGACATCACAAGCCCCAACAAGTGTGTCTGGCTCTAAAAAAGCACCCTCTTCTGAGAAACCCACTGATGTTCTCACAGTGACATCCCCAACACCCAAAAACGCTTAGCACCTGGTGACAAAAATAATAAACAAAATAAACAAAATAATCAACCTACTTAGGAGACTCAAACACATCCATATAATCATGGAGGGCACACAACTAAATGATGTCGCAATATCAAGTTCCCTTGTAAGATTTTTCAAGGTGAGCATTTGACTCACGAGTTCCCTTGAATGGATGAAGTCCACTAGCTTCTTGTACCACCACCCGCTACTCAATAGTTAGTTGTTTTAACTCATCCATTCCTTGCACAAACTCAACAAAAAATGGTTTCCTGGGATTCTCAACCTTCGCAAGGGGGCAATGAGAGGCCATATTTCCATTATGCTAGTAATGCATCTATCCTTATGTGTGAATACAAAGTTAATGTGACTACAAGAGCCAAGTCTTATGATATTTCTGATTCAAGTTCTTCCTCTAAGGACTCAACCACCCAAACTACTTCCGCTAGAGCTCTCATGCTAAATAAGCTTGTGGACCCACTCTATCACCCACCCAAGGGTGTCATTCACAAGTCAACACACGATCCATTTGCATGGGTTTCCCAACACTACAATATTGTCAAGGATTTAGCCCAAGGTCCTTGTGCCATGTCTACCTTGGTGGTTCTGCAGAGCTTCCCTCAGCAATGCTAAGCCTTGTTGACTTTTATTGGGGAGGGGGTAGATCCCTTAGAGTCTAATATAATTACTTTTAATTTTGATGCTCCTCATTATAGGATTTCCCACCAAATTTCCTTCCATATTTATGTTCAAATATTTCATAAAAATATTCATAGCACTCTGGTGGATGAAGGCTCTTCTACTTGTGTTATGTCAACATCATGTTGGGAATCTCTTGGTTCTCCAATGCTCGCTAAATATAATACACTCTTCGGGAATTTGATAGACACCATTTTGTACCTTAGGGGGTTCTTCCCAAGTTTTCCATTGAGCTAGGGGGAAGACTGCATACGTTGATGTTGAAGTCATTGATGCCTCCTTGGATTATAACCTACTCCTTGGCCATAGTTGGTTTTATGCTATGTGTGTTATTGTGTCTTTAGTATTTCATGTTCTTTCCTTTCCCCATGAAGGCAAGATAGTCATAATTGATTAGTTGGACTATCATCATAATCGACCCAACTTACCGTTATGGGGAATTATGTCCCACTTGTTAAAGATAACCCTAAGAGTTATGAGAGTGTTGATGCGAGTTTATTCGAAATATCCTCCCTTAATTGGTGTATTTCCTTACCCCCACTCCACATTCCTTCTTCTTCTACCATTGATCCCATGGATGTGGTCTCTTCTATCACCTTTGGAACCCATAGGTCTCTTGACCCTTGGGAGGTGTCTTCTTCTATAAATGCAGATCAACATGGTGAGCACATGTCACCTTTAGTGGAAGATATTGCCTATTTGGCAGTCCCATAAGTACCTCCTGACGCTGGTTAGGAACCCCATCCCAATATGGAATATGGCCAAGATCCTTTTCCCACGAGTCGTCGCTCCACCTATTCCATGTGATTCCCTCAATGACGAGCCTTCTCAACCAGTCATCTTGTGGGTCGTGGATTAACCTATTTATAATCCTAGGAAGATTATGCCTCTTCATGCCTCTAGTCTTCCCGAATTGGAAAAGGTAGAGATTGGAAAACAAAATATTGAATTGACCCAACGACATCTCCTCAACCCTCCTTGGAAGAACCACACTAGGGTTGAGTCAAGTCTTAGGTTTCTAATGCTAAAATTTCTAATGAATTATCCAATTCATATGCACTTGTTGACGAGTGTATTATACCCCTTTTACATCTTGATAGTCCTTGTTAAGGGGCTCCGGTAGCTCACAAGATCACTAACTTAATTTGTATGTCCTTGGGTCGTTCCCGATAACGCCATGTGTCTAGGTATTCCCTCATATGATCAACCATTAGGAATAAGGTAGTTCAACTTTTTACAACATGACCCCATACCTCCACTCCTCCATGAATTCATGTATATAAATCCTTAGCATGTGCTCGATAGTGGTCACACCTTGATGTGACCTATTAGATTGAGTTACACTTTTACATATTGTACATAGGAGTGTGTGTGATATTTTTCTCCCTTTTTTGGTTTGGTGTGTGATGAAAGTTTTTTTTTTGTTTTTTTGTTTTGTTTTTTTGTTTTTGTTTTGTTTTTTGTTTTGTTTTGTTTTGTTGATTTGTTTTGTTGTTTTGTTTTTTTGTTTTTTTTTTTTTTTTTTTTTTTTTTTTTTTTTTTTTTGTTTTTTTTGTTTTTTTGTTTTTTGTTTTTTTTTTGTATTTTGTTTTTGTTTTTTGTTTTTTTTTTGTTTTTGTTTTGTTTTGTTTGTTTTGTTTTTAGTTTTTGTCTTTTGTTTTTTTTTTTTCCTAGTAACCCATTTATGCTCAAAAATCCCAAAATTAAAAAGATAAAAATATAAAAATATATGGGTTTTGTTTTACCTCATCTATGTTTATTTCTTTCATTATGTGATTTAACCATGGGTCTAGTCTTTTTGGATGGTTTTTATAGGATAAGGGGTGTTTCTATTGTGATATCCATTGGATGTTAGGTATGTTTCTCTTGAACTTGGCATATAGGAGTAGGTCACATATCACCATCTCCATTGCATTGTTGACCATTAGTGCCATCATTGTGCCTTAGGTTTGACCCCATCAAGTTGCAACATTATCCCTCTCTCTTATGCATGTCGTAGCTTGGTGTTAGAGCCACCCTAATCATGGATTCCCTAGATCAACACCTCTTTATTGTAACAATGTCCATGGGATATCTCATTTATTCTCTTTCAGAATCACTCCTTCTAACCCAACATAACCTAGTATTTGAGCCTCATCTCCTCTTATTTTTCATAATTATGGCCTTACCCTAGGAGGATTCCATGCTTTATCCCCTGTGATTCCCACATTTTATCAACCTATTTATGCACACTGATCCTTGGTTTCATTTTTCCACACTGTCATCATCTGCTTGGCTTATCATTTGCTTTCACTTGGTCTTTTACCCTTTCTTAGAGGAACTGTTGTGATGAGTGATCTTATTTGCTAGCCTCTTTGGCTCCTTAAGATTTGAGTGGTTCCATAATACCAGAATTCAATTCTGCCTTTATGCCACTAGTCCCTTTGGGACTAGCTTCCTTAGTGTTCTTCTTATGCTCATTAAACCTTGAACAACACCAAGCTCCTTTTTGCCTTGTTTTCATCCTCGTTAATCGATGAAAATGTCGAGTTCATTTTCGTCCTCTTTTCATGAATCATTAAACTTATGAAAATCCTAAGTTTGTTTTGCCATATTTTCATGCTTGTAAAACCTACATGAAAATCACAAGTTATTTCTGCCTTTTTCTACTTGTTAAGTATACTGAAAGCCGACAAGGGATCTCTTTTCCATTCTCAAATCTCATGAAAATGTGAGAAGGGTACAAGCATCTTTTGCCTCTTTTTTGGCCTCATTAAACTTCACAAAAAAGGAACTTATTGAGCATACTTGACTTCTCTTTCGTGTTCATTAAACCATCAAGGAGACTAAAAAGAGAAATGGGAAGTGAACCTTTATTTCTGTTAGTCATGAAAATGGCAATGTCAGTTGCGTCGCTTGTAACAGCCTTGGGTTCAATCTCGATGTAAATAAAAGGTCACTATAAAGGAAAAAATGAAACTAAGGCATGGGACACGTGTTCTAATATAAATCGAGGGGAAAAAATTACATTGGGATACACTTGTGGTTAATTATTTGCTATGGAAATTGGCATTGGCATTGGCAAAAGGCAAAGGGAAATAAATGGATATTAATTAAAGAAACAAAGGAAAATAGGGTAAAAAGAAGATGAAGAGATAAGATTATGCATGCAAGGGAAAATGAAGGAAATTAAAGGAAGAGAACAAGAAAAGAAAATAAAAGGATACAGAGAGAACATTCTATCACTCTCCTGGTTACTCTTGGTTACACTATCACGTTCTTGGACATTCTCTGACATACTTGGATATTGTAAAATTCTCACCTTGACTTGGAGAGAAAGCACTTGGACACAAACGAGCAAGTAAATTAAAGAAAGGGAGTGCAAGGAGAAGATTGGAAGAGTAACAAGCTGCATGTGTGGTTTTGCTAGGATTTGAATGCATGGTGCATGCACTTGGTTTACATGGTTATTTTGCTGTCATTGGCATGGAATTACTTGGATTGAAAATGTGTTTAGATTCCTTTCCATTTCTTAGATAACCATGATGTAGTGGGTTTTGATTTTGGTTGAGCTTTGGAATGTCGAAAGATTTTGGATCTAGGTGAGACGGTCTCAGGAAAATCCCAAGGGTTGGGGGTGGAGATGGTTTTATCTAGGGAGGCCTTGACAAGTCGGTGGAGATAGGAAAATTCCATTGGGTATGGTGAAGAAATTATGAGGCATCCAAGCTTGTGCTAGTTTTGGTGATCTATGGACTGGTTTAGATGAGATCATCATGGCTTGAGGGTGGAGGTGGTTTAACCTTTGGAGTCCCTATTTGGTTATATTTGGCTTATCCCATGCGATCCCACATTCATGCTTGGAATATGGCAAAGGCATGATTGGGCTGAAAGAAAGATTTGGTTCAGTCCCAATCTATGGTCGGGTGGTATGTGGAAGTCCCCAACTTGGTTGGCATTATGCATATGTTATTATGTGTTGATTCTTATTGAGATTAATAAGCACAAGTTTTGAAGTATGATTTTACGATTGGTTAGTCATTGTTCCATTCTGGTTAAATGCTAGTTACACGCATGTTATATTTCTCAGCATATGGTGTGCTCTTATTATGGATCCATTCTATGGTTTTATGGGATCTTGGTTATGTTATATGAATGCATGAGCTAATGTGTGTTGGTGTAGCTAGTAAGAGGGGGAAACAAGCCTTCTTGATGATTCTCAAATGAAACTAATGAATCAATGAATAGATATGAATTCATGATCTACAAGTACTATGCCTATAAAGTCTTTGTATAAACTATTATTATGTATTTGACAAGTTTGAGTAGGAATTGAGTCAAGAATAGTGAATGAAGGCTTCTACAGGTGATAAAGGGAGTTATGGTCTGGACAATTCTGGGTAGTTGTCCTAGAGATAGCCCTAAAAATCTGTAACAAAGTCTCCAACCACACTCTCTTAACAAAGAAATTTCTGCTATAGCCACTCAAAGGATGGCTTGTGCATGCGCCTGAAGGCCTCTGGCCACATGCACATGCAGCTAGGATACAAAGTGATCTAAGAAGATAAGTCTAGCTCAAGGGAAGATCACTAAGGGACAGTGTCTGACATATGGGTGATCAGGTGTCTTGGTTGCAGTAATTTTACGGTTGGTAGACCCCACTTACATAACTGGAACTTAGATGTTGGGTCATGCAGAGTAACTCTTAGGTCATGTTTATCCTAGTGGACTTGTAAAAGCTATTAAATGTGGGGTGGGGTGTTTGCATCATTATCTTATAGTTGGGTTTTAGCTTTCCTAGGAGTTGGACCATACATATGATTTTATCTACTCATTCAACTGGTTACTCTTCCATTCACTATGAAGCATGCTTCAATGACTCTTGTGTTGTTGCACAATATCATGTGATGCTCATTAGTCATGCTGCCAAGTCGGAGTATGGGTTCTCAATTCCCACAAACTGAACACTCTGTATGGGGTCATATAGTTAAGAGTTTGATGGGTTATGAGCTCAGTTCCATGACCAACTTGAATCCCATTTCAATTCTTGTTACTATGTTTGGTTGATGAAGTTAATTATTGTTGGCAAGTGTTGTTATAACACTAAGGACCTGGTAATAGTTGGCACGACCAGTTCATTCAGGCTCTACACTGGGCAGAGGAATGCATTTGAAAATAATGGCACTATAATATTGTGTTGGCATACAATTACTCGCATTAAGTGGAGCAGGTTCCTTACTTAGCAAGTGTCATTTGAATTTGAAGCAGGTTAGCAGTGTGGGCACGACCTTTGGTACTGTCAAGCACCCAAACTGCGACCCTATCTTGGTGGAAATATAGTGGTAGGAAAAGAAAAGAAATTAACAGGTAGCAGAAATAGAATGGCTCAAGCAAAGGGAACAAAGAAAAATGGTAGTGGAAGCCGAGGATGGGGGAAGTAGAGAAAGGTAGTCTCATCGTCGGGAAGCCAACCTAGGTCTTTGAGTGGGGCGGCTGTGACAAGCCGAGGGCACAAGCCAACCTCACATATAATTGAAGAAGTGGCCCAATCATACCATGCCATCTGTTCCAACTTGGTTAGGTAGTTGATTGCAGGGAAGAAGAAATCTGACAGACTGTGGAAGACTTTGATTTGGACATGGATGGGTGGCAAGCAATGGCCTCAGATCCAGGCCATACTCATGGAAGAGTAACCCAATACAAGCAGACAATGAACCTATTTTGGATGATGAAGAGCATTATGGTGAAAGCTCTAGAACAATTTCCTCCTGATATACCTTCCTTCTGGGAGAAAACACGAGCCTTACACTTTTCCGCAATTTCATTTACTACATGCTTTATCTTGTAAATCCATTTAGAAGTGACAATTGTCTTGTCCTGGGGTCTAGGAACTACTTCCCAGACATCATTCTCCATAATAGACTCATATTCTTTGGTCATAGCATCCTTCCATACTTGATGCTTAACGACATCTGAGAATGATGAAGCCTCATTTTGTATGATCGTGCTCATGATGGTCAGAGATCCCTGATACCGTTAGGTTTCTTACTTTGACAAAAGGTTCCTCAGGGTGCAACATATCCTTCAGCATCATCAAGTAGCCCCCTAAGCCATGAAGGCCTCTTCCTAGAAGAGGAAGGCTCAGGTGGGTAAATAAGATCCATGGGTTCCTCCACATCAGGAATTGTTACATCATCTACCTATAGAGATAATTTCCACAATCGTACGGTTCTTCCTTTTTGCCACACCATTCTGCTGAGGAGTATGTGGTGTAGTAGTCTCCCTCTTAATGCTAGCCTCAGATATCCCTGAGTGAACCAACTGTAATATATCAAAGGTCTTGCTTTGGCTTGAGGGGAATGGTCCCCTTTTGAGCTTTCATTCGGCACATCCCAGACATACACCTTCTTTCTCTACTTGGAATTCAGGAATCCCTGTCACCATTTGTTTTACATCGGGTAGAGATTTGTAATGAAGGTGGGAAACCTCTGATGCCAAAGTTCGAACTGAAGAGTTGTGTCACAAGACATGACACCTAGCAGACTTCCATCGACCTAATATAATGAATCAAAACTAAACCCAAGAGTAAAGGCATCTTTAACATTATTTTTCCATATACATACCTTGCCATCGTTGAAGGTTACCTTGTAGCCTTTGTCTTCCATTACCGAGATGGACACTAGGTTCTTTTTGAGGTCAGGTGCATTTACTACATCCTGGACTTTCTAGCCTTCTTAAATGCTTGTCCTCTTCCTTGATTCCTAGCTCTCCACTTACCTTTGATGTTGAATTTGTCATTCCTTTGATTGCCATCAGAGGGATTTTGATCATCGTCCCGGTGTGAGTCCTTTCTATTAGGGCAATCCCTTGCATAGTGACTTGCTTCATTGCAAATGTAACATCGTCATTTTCTTCTAGCCTTAGGTCCAGCCTTTCCTTTTGATTTAGTCCCGGAATTATTTCTTTTCTTTGCATGATAAGAAAGGGCAGGAGGAGGACCTTTAGATAAGGCATTTCCTGCTCTTTTACCCTTGTTTCTTCTTGAATGCATCTAGCCATTAATTCCTCGAAACCAGGAATTACGTACCATTCAGATGGTAATACTCCAAGAGTCATGGGTACCAATCCCCTGTTAGTGATAGCTTCCCCAATAGACAGGAGATCGTTCCTGATTTCGGTGATCCTTAAGAAGTATGCTTGCATACTCTCATCTTTACCCTTCTTAATTTCCTTCATCTTATTCCTAAGAAACAAAACTTGATTTGCATCATAAACTTTAAATAAACTCACCAGACTATCGTGGATTTCCTTGGAGGTGTCTAGATCAGAGATGTAGGCCACCAAGCGCTTATGTTATGCTCTTAACCTGCAAATGATACCCAAATACAAAATATGCGAAGAAAAGAGACCCAGAACACATAATATGCGAAGAAAAGATACCCAGAACACAGAATAGAAATGATTTTATTATTCAGAGAGTAATGTTCACTTGCCTCTTTGAGGGGGCAACCTCCAACAGAGAAGAGCTCGATTACAAAATAAGACACGATGCTCCTCGCAGGGAGTTTCTATCCTTTATATATGACTCCTACGTGCAATACCACGAGCCAATACCGCGTATTACTAATACCATCTATCTAATACTACGGCCTATTTGCAACTAACTGTGGTTCCGTTATTAATTACGGATTTACCACTTACAATTATTAATATGGGCTTTATTGACTCTTGACTATGACGTGGTCCCATTACATAGATAAGGGGGTTAGGGTGGGACCCTAACAAGCCCACCCCCTTAAGACTAGCCTTGTCCTCAAGGCTGAAGCTGCGGAAA
>APFE030563433.1:1988-12104 GCA_000404065.3 Pinus taeda
AAGGTGAAGGTAAAAAGCTAAAACCTATCAGGTATGGACCCTTCAGGATACTTGAGAAGATTGGTGAGAATGCTTTTCACCTTGATCTACCAGCTTACATGCACAACTACTTAGTCGTGAACGGAGATTGCTTGAGGTTGTTTGAACCTTCAATGGTTGAGGACCCTGAAGAGCAGAGTTAATTACCTTCTGTTGATGACCTGCTCCCTGAATACCTTAATGAGTTGCAGGAAGACATAGTGTTGGACAGGAAGGTGAGGACGATGCATAGTGGACAGGTGGAATACCTCAAAATTGGGGTTAAAGGTTCGAAGCCGAGCAATGCGAAGTGGATTGAGATTGGACAAGTGAGACAGAAGTTTCCTCACTTAGTCGATGCTTGAAGAAAACCAACTTTTGGTGGTCCAAAAGATTTTTCAGTAGGGAGGCCATGATCCAAATCAGATCCACAAAAGGCTGTCAAGAAATTTGACTGTATCGAGTTAAACAAATCCGTAATGAAATCCAAAAAGGCATCAAAAACACCCTGAATCAGCAGCCACGGCAGCCGACGTGGAACGACGAGGACCTCGGTAAAAGCGCGTTGGTCGTGGCCCATGGAGACTGCGCAAGAGGTCAAAACAGTCCCTGGGAGCCTCGGATCGGGAAAAGGAGGCGATTTTGATGCGTGATTAGCGATAATCGCGCATCGCTAGGCAAACACGGCTGAAATTGAGGAGCCTTAAGCACTCAATCACGTTGGGAGCCGGAGAACCACAGGCGGAAAAACCAAAAGCGCTAAAGGAGGAAGGCGGGACCCGCGCTCTGGAAAACCGGTGGTATCGATTAGGGCGCCCTTGAACGGTAAGAGGTTTTGGAGGAGAGCAGAGCGATCCCACTCGGCGAGCGATGTGTGGCAGCGGAGGTGAGAGAAAAACCACCGTGATCGCATGCTAACGGTCGAGCAAGTCAAATGCACTCGACGTGCATATGAGGTTGGATCTGGAGGAGCCTAGATCGGACTGCTGAGATTACGCCCGATGAAAGAAGCGGAATCGACAGGGGATTAAGCCGTGATTTAAAGGGATTTGGAATCTGTTTGACCGCCACCGTGGAGAAAGAACATCCGTGACATAACCAAAGAAATGAGCCAACGAAGCATGTTGGCACTAGTTAGATGGGGGCACATGGCACTCCCTGAGCGTTCATGCTGACGCCGAACAGGGAACTCCAAGCACAGCTGCAGAAGGTGAATCGACGTAGGCAGGAGGGAAACCAAACAAGCATAGGGATCAAATGGTTAAAGCCATGAACGGAGATAGTCAAATTCGTTGGAGGACTTTGCAAGGAGTCCGTGCGACCAAGAGAGATAGTGAACAATGAACCCTGAGAGGAGGACTGAACACAGAGAACAGTAAAGCCAAGCAGAGGAGACAGAGGGCCGCGCTAACCACAGGCAGCGTCGAGCATCAAAGAGCTTGAAGATTCAAGCCTTCCCGTAAAGGAATCTGTCTGGATTGGGCATCACAGTTGGCTTTTTCCACTATAGACCAAAGGTCACAGAGCTGGTAGGAAGAACAAGAGTCTGTGAACTCTGAGTGGCTTGGGGAATCCAAGAACCACCCTACCTAGCAAAATTTACTTCAAGAAAACTCACATTGAGTCCCTGTATTGTAATTTCTCTGCTACAAGACACAATAAAATAAGGCCACCACTGAAGCTGGACCGGAGACATAGCCCTGGAGAATAGGGTGAACTCCTTATTAAAAACTGTTTGCGTCCTTGTGTTGCTTACTGTATTTTCTCTGTTGTCTTTCCATTTTTGTCTGTGTATTGGCAATATGATCGATCCATTGTTACAACAACACAGAACACACACCAACACATGAGTCTGTAATACCTATTGTTTAATAAATCTTCAACTGATGGCACTCATAGGGTGATTATCATATCACCAGGATTGTGCAATCCTGCCTGCCAACACTCCTAGCATGATTTGCACAAATTTCCCCAGTAAGGCTGGTCAGCCCAGAATTTTCACAAGTTTGGGCAACAGTCAACTACTCTGCCTATAAACTATGCAAATATCCTAGGTAGCCAACCCTGCTCCCAACCAGAAATGCGCAGTCGTGCATTCTCTTGCATGTGCAGATGAGTTGACAGGTTCCCTCCAAAACTGAGAAAAACAGAATTGCATGCATGGGTTGCTTCTCCCAAGGCAACATGCAAAGGCATCCCTTATTTTAGGGATTTGTGTTTAGCAGTTGGAGTTTATATGCAAGGAGTAATTCTGAAACCTACCACCAAGTGTCACTTCCTCTAGATTTGTGGCATGCGAATCACACCATCGATGTTATCAAAGCTCATCAACCAGACACTACAGAGCTCATTCCACACATTAACCTTCCAGCTCTGACATCCCACATCACATCTAGGAGCAGTCAACACATTCAACTCAGTTGTTTTGGGGTAAGCCCACTTCCCATGCCTTGTGCTACATTTCTGTCGCTTTTTGTGTTTTTGCTTATGGGAGTACTATTTTCTTGATTTCTTTAAACGCCTACTATTGTTTACATATATACTAGCTTTTCCTAGCTTTGTTTTAGTTTTTGTTACTATCTCACTGTTGTCGCATGATTGAAACTATTATGCATGGACGTTCGCCCAACCAACGAATTGCCTCACCCACATGCATGTTGATCTGTTTGCTAAATATTTCATTCATGCTTTGCATGCAGTTTGAATCACTTCTGCTATCGCTTAGTGTCACCATGCATTTACTATCTTAGTTGCTTTCAGTTTCCCCTCTACGAGTCGGGCAAACCTTGGCCCAGACTCTGCCTTCACCAAGCCTACATTGCACAATCTGGGGAAGGAAGTCTTACCTTCCTCTCCATATTTGCACATTCCTACCCAACACTGGCCTCTAGGACTATTTTTCACATTTATGGAGGAAGTGGCTGCTTGGCCCAAGAAATTGCAAAAATCTGTCCCTAGGCCAGCAGTCCTTCCCAACTAGAATTGCGCATTGCACAATCCCAACAATCAGTAGCCAGACTGGACTGTGCATTGCATAGTTCTAGTAATTATCCAGTGTCCCAACAACCTAGACTCTGCATTGTGCAGTCTTGGCAGTCGGTCTCTTGACCTCTAGGCCAAAATTGCACAACCTTCATGATCATGCCCCTAGGTATGTTGCAAGTCAGTTCTCGTGCTCATTTTGTTTTTCTACTAATAGATTGCTTGCCATGAGTGTTTCCATGTATCCAAGTATCCCATGTGTTCATCTGCGTCTCAGTAGTACAAGTATAATGGTTTCTAGGAGAGCAGAGATGAAGACACCGTTCAGAACACACTTAGGGATGCAGTCGATCAAGTGTCCATGGACTTGCCTACCCACGAAGACATCAAATTGTTCGTAGACAAGGACATTAAGATACGACAGCAGCAACATCACATCGAGCAACATCATGAAAAACAGTTGAAGACAACATACCAAATGCAATGAATGAAAGAGGAGGGTTGTTGACAACACAAATGTGGTACAAGGTTGCAAGCTCAAGCAGGTCCATTGATGATGTAAGCAACTTTGGAGACATTGGCTATGAAGTGATGGCACGACATGAAGAACGCGTGAAGGTAGAAGATGGACAAAGAAGAAGTTGCATGTGTTGAAGAAGCAACTCAGGAATAACATGAAGTTGCACAGATAGACAAATGAGTTTCAACAGAAACATGAACAACAGTGGGCGCAGCATGCACTCACAGATGAAACTGCATCTGTACAAGTTAAGGATACATCCCTGTAGCTGACACATAGCAGACATGGTGAGTAGTGTTTTTGATCACATGCAAGGGATTTAGCAGCATGCATGTCGTTGAGTGCACACATGAAATCCGACCCATTCAACACACTCACCAAGCCGAAGACAAGAAGCAAGTCCAACTAAGGCTGAACATGTACTTTGGAAAGTTAATGTGCATGACCACCAGAACATGCTTGAAGATCAGCATAGGAACTATGCATCAGTGTGTTTCTGGTTCAACCATACCCAAGAAGACCATGCACATGTTAGGAAATGAGTTGGATGGAGGGGTTGAACCAATGCACCAGTTGCAATGGAGGCAAGAGTTTGCTTCAGCAAGATGTCACCATGAGGTGCATGCACACCATCATGGACAACCAAGCTTGGCATCAGCTCACCACCTTCACCATCACAATCATGTCAAAGAGTTGGTCTCATCACAGTGGATTGAGTGTCAGTGATGTCTTGCAATGCTTGCTCAAGCCATGTTGTCTCACATGAGTACATGTGCATTGTAATGTTGAGTCATGTCAAGTGCCAATGGTTGGATGTAACAATCATAGAGTAGGTGAAGAGTCATGAGGGTAGTTGAACTGTCACAAAGGGGAATGTCAAGGGTCACCCCACACTTTGCCATAAATAGTCCCTCATAACTCATTGTATAGGCTTTTGGTCAGCCAAGCTTCTACTAAGACTATTTTGAAGAAGACTTGGACAGTACTGTAACACGCTTGGCTTCTCCACTGGACAGAGCTAGTACATCTCTTTGGAGGAGCAGGAGGATGTGGATTTAACGTTCCACTGTTGGGGCTAGCAAGTTTACATGGATGTATAGTATGATTGTGACTTACACTTCTTTATATAATAAGAGCCAACACATTTTCATGCATATGTTGTTATTGTAGTTGGACTGCTCTGGTTGCTTTAATGATATGTGTTGTTTAACTTACGTACTTTTGTATGAACTGATTCACATGCAATTATATGAATCTTGTTGTTAATGTGTTGCATACATTGTTAATGTTGTCACCGTCTGTGTCGACTGCTCTGTTGGACATCAGAAAGACCTTTCACTTGAACCTTGCTGTAACAACTATTGCACTTGTCTCAGATTGATTCATGAGTGTTGTACGTGTTATCTTACCCTGTATGATGTGATTGTCGCATCTAAGTGGACTGCTTCGCCAGAAGCTGTGCATGTTCTTTGTTTTGTGTGTTCCTAGCCGAGTTGGGATTGATCCCTTTCAACCTAGAACTCACCTTCACCTCCGTCCCCCTTCAAAGTGTTGGAACCTCTCATACATCTACCTTGACTCATTGCATTAGTCACACCCTTGCTACTGACAAAGTTATTCTACTTGCCTCTATGCGACACTGTGGTCAAGGCATTACCTTATGAACCACTGCTGGGACTCCTAGACCAAATGGTCTGAGGTCTAATTGGGACTTCTTACCAGGGAGATCCCCTTGACATGTTGGCGGGTCTAGCATCATCAACAGGTCCTTAATTACAACATCGCGAGGTGAAAATTCAATGATTTTACTTTCGCCTGAATGAGTTATCTGATATACAGATATAAGGTTGCAGGATAAGGTTGGAACACATAATACATCATTAAATTGACCATTGTTTAGATGAATGGTTACAATCCAACCAATTCGACTTTAGTCACTAGTTAGATGAATATTTAGATGAATTGACCATTGTCAAGAAAACATGGTTTTGTTTTTGGCCATGAGATAAGAAGCTCCAGAATCAATGAGCCACTAATGAGAATGAGAAGAAGAAGATACATTTCGTGTGTAACTAGACCGAGATGCTTGACAACCACTTTTAGTGTTATTCTTGAAGATGAAGTTGAAGTTGAAGAGTGCTCCAAATGTATGTTATGCTTCTTCATTGTTTCTTCCAAGGCTTCCATCTTCTTAAAGCATTTGGATTCTAAGTGGCCATCTCGATTACAAAAGTTGCAATGTCTATCAGTCTTCTTCCCTTTGTTTTTATTTGCTTTATCATTTAGTTGAATTGATTTTTCATTTTGAGACTGAAAGTGCTTAGGACCCTTGGTTGATTTAGGACCATTCGTTTTAGGATGATGCTGCTTAGGATTCTTTGAACTTGGTTGCTGCTAGGCGGCTAAGGATTTCTTAGAAGAGTTTCCAAGATTAAGAAGACCAAGATGTAAGAGTTTTTCTTGTTATTTTATTAAAGAACCAGAAAAGGCATCAAAAGAGGGGGACTTGTAGGCTTGTCCTTGAGAAATAAAGGCTTCTCTAGTATAGTGGAAGGTGGAAACAAACAAAGAGTAGGTTGGTCCTAACTTAGTAAGAATGGAAAAGATAAGGCTACCATATTCTTTATTAACCTTAACACTTGCCAAAAGAACTCTAAGGGTCTTGAACTTGGACACAAAATCTTCAATGGAAGAAAAATTATTGGGGTCCAACGTAAGCAACTCATTTTCGAGTTGATGGGCTCTAATTTCATTGAGTTGTTTCATTGCTTCATCATGGGCATCAAGTTCTGCGATATGGAATCTAAGGTCTGGAGAAATAAACATCCCTATCAACCCACGTGCTTGATCTTGCCTATTTTCCCATTTTGTTGCCTTATCTTCATCTTTAGGTTTAGATTCTTGGCCTGAGGCTATTCTATAAAGACCTTTACTTCTAAGTAAATCCACAATATAGGATAATCATTGGAAGTAGTTGGTGTTGTCAAGAATAAATTGGCATGGAATTTCCATTTTAATAGAAATTGAAGTTGTAGATGCTTAAATTAAGTGTTCCAATGGAAATATCTTGAAAAATTAGGCCGATTAAAAAAAATGGCTCTGAAAACGGCTTTTGGATGAAGAAGTTATGGCTTTTTGAAGAAAATTTGTTGAAGATGCCGACGAAGTATGTGAATGTGTGGAAGTGAATGATAATGTTATATTTAAAAAAAAATCCCCCCCTCGCCCTCCCCCCATCCTTCCAAACTTAATCTAATTATCTCACTTTAAAAAAGAAAAAAATTATGTAACCCACTTTTATAAATAAGTGAAAGTCACTTTTGCAATGGTACTTTATGAGGTACCCACTAAATTGAAACTTAAATAAAAGATAAAGAGACTTCGGAATTATAAGTGACTCACTTTTTATAATGGGTGAGAACACTTTTACATAAAATAAGTTTAAAACATAAGTTACATGTGCTTTTTGAAAAAGTAACTCAACAAAAAGAAAAACTTCAACCCAAGATCTCTAGTCTCATAAAGTAACTTTGGACCAAGTAACCTAGTTTAAAATGTTAGTAATTTTTGGAAAAGATTATTTTTCTTTTTAGTCACTTAAGCTTTGGAGTGCATGCTTACTTGAAAAATCTCTTTTTGCCTAAAAAACAAAAATACACACAACTCAACACAGACATGCAAAAAAAAAAAACAAACTTTCTGAGCGAAAGCTCAATATTTCTAATTTTTCGAGATCACACTAAGGCATGACGAAAAAGAGTATACGCATGAGAAAGATTATTCATTTCTATTTCTGATTTGCCCATATCACATAGAGTTGTGGGGAAAAGAGCATATGCAGAAATGAAAGGTATAGATTCGGTAATAAAAAATAGAGAGCTAAATAAATTGAAATAAACAGAGAGACGAATAACTAAAACTGCAAATACAGATTGTATACCTCCAGATCTTAAAAATGACCTATTTGGGGCTACCAGAAACATTTTCGCGTGAAATGAAAGGGGTTCCTCACTAAAACAAATGTTGCTAACATAATAAAGTAGTCATGTCGACCTGAAAGCAGTCAGAAATAGTAGATTTAGAAAATGACTATCAGATGCAGTTGTACCGACATTGGATTTGGATCACCAACAGATGCGGCCTTCAAATAGCTCTGATACCATGAAGGAATTTATAGGGTAAGTTCCTCAGATAGAACACCAAATGACACCGCTCACAAACAAATCACAGATCAATACACCAGTATTCTTGACATGGTTAAAACCCTCAAAGAGGGAAACAACCCACTGCCTGAGCCAACGCGTCCACTTCAAGCAATTTATTAATAAAAGAAAGAAAATTTACATAAGATTCTCTCATGAACAGTCACCTTACAAATGATCCTCCATGCTCTTTAAATAGAGATCATGGACTAATCGGGTGTCAAGCAATGGATCAAGTGTCGATAATACGAGGAGAGAATGAACCATCAGATCGACTATTTATAATTTTGATTGTGTGACAAAATGTAAGGAACTTGATCGATCATGCAGGTCAATTGCCTCAATATTGTTGAGAAACATGCAGTTAACATGCAAAAATTTTATTTCACATTATACAACAACTTCATTTTCCCTAGCTTAGTAGACTTTGACTTATCGCCAGGTCCAAAGATGTTGGAAATAATACTGAGAGGTGGGGTGAATCAGTATTTACAATTCAATAACTTTTCAACTTCATGATCATATTTATATACACTACTTCAGTGAAGTCAACTCACATGTGCGCTCAGCTATTATTAAGGAAACCAACGTGTACCCAGAGAACTTATGATTTAGTTATTTCATCATGTGTTGATCTTTAATCAGTGCATCGATACTTTATTAAATAGTAACTATGTGCAGTAATAACATAATAAACCATCACACATAAGAAACACACATGAACACCAAGATTTAAGGTGGAAACCCAATGCGGGATAAAAACCACCTGCTGTTGTAATCTTTGTCTTCTTTTTACTATAAAGAAAATCTGTAAACAATCTTGTACTGGTGTATACTCATACCAGTTTGTAAACACCCACCTGCAAAAGGCTACTACCTTCTTTTGTTCTTCAGATTCTACTGGAAGGGAGCTACAACCCCCTAGCTCTTATACTAGCCGATATGTTTACCAGTACGTAGGAGCTGGCCTACAGTGTAGGTTTTAACCCCGTACATAAATTACCTGCATATGAAGTCTAAAACACAAAAAATAAACAATGCGAGATCATAACACATAAAACACATATACACAGAGATTTTCACCTGGATCCCAAAACTGGGACTACCAGTTTGATTTTTCATTATATTCCTTTCAATGTTACAATACATTTTATACATGTCGAAGCATCCAATACCACGGAACGAAAACCATCGCGTCCAATTCCATGGACCGAAATCCATTGCATCCAATACCATGAACCGAAAACCATCACGTCCAAAAAACATGTGCGAAATCATGCACAAAACCATAGGTGGGTCCGCCCAACCTAACATAGGGTCCAAAACCAAAATTTTCCGGGGCACTACCTGGGACCTTATAAAGTGGGGTTACGGGTGCCCTTCAAACCCCCTGTTAACTATGTGGAAAGAATATAACACAACCCAACATTCTCCCACTTGTTTTTTTCTTTCCACAGGGGCCCAGAAGAGAGCTTAGTCATTTTTCCAGCCCTAAAATACCCATTGTTTCTCTACACCAAGAGAAATTCTCAGAGCTCACAGATTTTGTCAATGAATCTGCAGTATTCTTCAAAGTGTCCACCTTTACCAACAACACCTTTTTGTCTTCTATCATATCCCTCACAAAGTGATACTGAACATCAATGTGCTTTGTATTTGAATGATATGCAGGGTTATTTGCCAAGAAAATTGCACTTTGGCTGTCACAGTCTATCCTTATAGCTTCTTGTACTAACCCCATACTTGAACACAATCTCTACAACCAAACTGCTTCCTTGCTTGCATGAGTGGTTGCCATGTATTATGCCTCTGTATTTGATAGTGCCACTACAGATTGTTTCTTACTCATCCAACTGACTGCACCTCCAAATAGTTAAACACATACCCACTTGTAGATCTTCTCTGATCCAGATCTCCTGCCCAGTCTGCATCAACAAAGCCACGAATGTCCAACACTCTGTCCAATCCTAGTCTTCCTTGGTAGCACAGACCATCATCACTAGTGCCATGTAAATACCTTAAAACCCGCTTCACTATTGTCCAATGCTCCTCTCCTCATTTTGACATAAACCTGCTCAATACTCCCACTACATGTGCAATGTCTGGTCTAGTACAGACCATTGCATACATCAGGCTACCGACTGCACTTGCATATGGAACACGGGACATGTCCTCTTCCTCTTCTTGTGTCTTGGGACATTGTTCAGCAGATAACCTCACACCTACATGAATCAGAACCTTCACCGGTTTATTATCCTTCATATTAAACCTCTGTAGTATTGTCTTGACATACTTCCTCTGCTTTAACTAGAGCTTCCTCTTTTCCTGATCTCTTTTAATTTCCATGCCCAAAATATAGTTTGTAGCACCAAGATCTTTCATGTCAAATTTGGA
>APFE030563434.1:582-17745 GCA_000404065.3 Pinus taeda
AAAGAGTTATTTTGGCGGACAAACCTAACCTCCCTAGGAGTCTAAGACTCTCTAGTGACAAACAAACCAAACAAGAGCAATCCTTCTCTAAACATACATTATTCTATGAGAAACCAAGTGTTTTCCGATCTTACCTTAGGTCCAACGCTTGTTGTAGCAGTCCAGCCTTGCTGATCCAGATGAGCTCCTCCTTCACTTTAAGACCTGCCTACACTAACAAAGCAAACGATTACATAACACCTGAATATTCATCATAAAATAAAGCATATTCATCACATAGACCAAGGAGTACATGAAATAATTCATTAACAACAAATCATTGAGAAGAATGGACTTATTTGTATTAAGGAAACAAAAAAGGAACCATTAAAACCTGAGCCTTGGTGTTGTGCAAGCTCCTCCCAGGGTCCAACAAGAGATTTCCTCTACTTTGACAAGCTCACCCACTCCCAATATGGCAACAAGGAAGGATAGTGATCTCTCCTCACAAGTCAACAATGGAAGTCCTAATTCCAGCGGCATTTACCCTTTAGAATGTTCAGCTTTCAACCTCCCCTCCTCTGGCCCAATGCCTGTATTTATAGTATTCTAGAGGAAGTTATTCAGTTCCAACATCAATGGGATACTCCCACTTTTGGATGGGGTAGCTCCTCTCTTGATGGGATAAGCTCCTCTATCATAGGGATGCATGAACCATCTGGAGGCGCTCAATACACGTCAAACACTCTTCTAGAAAGCTCTAGAAATGACCACAAGTAACTTTTTTAAGATGAAACTCGCGCCTTTTGACCTTTACAGGAGTACGCACCCATCCCTTGACTTACAGAGCGTACAAGTACGCAGGTACAATGAGCTTGGGATGCGTACACGCAGGCAAGGTAGAGAGAACCTGCGTACACAGAGATAAACATGATTTTAAATGACTTTCTATCTTTCTTGAAGTTTGACATGGAGAGCATAGGTATAAGGCTTGACAAGGAGGATAGTATGACTGTGGAGCCATACTAACTGCAGATAGTCATGGTGACAAATTTTAGTGTAACAAGGTGTTAGGAGTAATAAATGATCTAGGGCTCCCTAGATATCAAAAAATACACCCCAAAAGCAGTTAAAAAAGTTTTAATAATTCAAGATCGGGGTTTTGGCATCTACCTAGGACTGACTACATGTCAAATGGTCACCCGGATCTCCCGCAAACATCCCTGGAAAATATGCTCCTCTTTAGCTCCAAAACACTCTCACGGCTCTCAAATGATGCAAATGGTGAAAGTGGAGGCTCAAGAACTCCCTTATAGTCACTTTGGATACATGACTTATCTTAATTGAAGTCATTAAAGTAGAATTAGTCCATTTCTTATGATATTTATCATGCACCATGACCCCATACTAGCAGAAATTGCTCATGTTTTGATGAAAGAACTTTTAGGATTGAACGACAAAAATGACCATGTTCGATTCTCAATGAGCGCTTTATTTTATGGGATGTTTTCTCGCTCTAAAACTGAAAAAAACCTGAGTTTTTCATCATCAGGCTCGTTAAACACTTACGACAACGGTCCGAGCAACTCTTTTTCCCTCTTTTTCTAGCTCACTAAACTGAAAAAAGATCAACTGGGCATTCTTTTTTGGGACTTTTTTCTCACTCATAAAATAAAAAAAACCCTGAGTTCCTTCTTCGAGCTTATTAAAAACTTATGAAGAAGCTTCGAGCATTCTTTTTAGGAACTTTTCTCGCTCGTTGAATCGAAAAAACTTCAAGTTTTTGTCATTGGGCTTGTTAAAAACCTATGACGACGATATGAGTGCTTTATTTTTTGGGACTATTCCTTGCTCTCAAATAAAAAAATCCCCGAGTTTTTCCTTTCTTCGGGCTCGTTAAATCTACGAAGAAGGAATGAGCAGTTATTTTACCTCTTTTTCCTCGCTCACTAAACTAAAAAAGATATCTCGAGTTTTCTTCATTTGACTCATTGAAATTTGATGAAGGTCTACTAACTTTGTCGTCATGTGACTCATTAAAATTTCACGATGAATATCGAGTTTACTCTGTCTCCTCGTACTCATAACATGAGGAAAACATCTATTGAGCATAGGTTTCTGTTTATCTAGACTCAATGGATTAACTTACGGAAAAGGAACCATTCTGGGTATACTATTAAAACTTTGTCGCACCTGGTTAAAAACTATGACAAAGGGACCACCTTGGAGTCGTTCCTTATGATCTTTTTAGACTCTTGAAATATGAAAAGACCACCGAGTTGTCTCGTCTTGACTCATTAATTACACAGATGAGGAATAGAGTCGCTCTTTTTATGATTCTTTTCAGACTCTTAAAACATGAAAATATCAATGAGTTTGCCTATCTAGACTCATTAAACTAATCAAATAGGACATAGAGTCGCTCTTTTTACGATCCTTTTCATACTCTTAAAACATGAAAAGTTCGATGAGTTTACCCATCTGGACTCACTAAACTAATCAGATGGGGAAAGTGGACAATACAATTTCTTTGTGTTCCATATTGTGAAACAAGTTTTTTGGCAGCAATTGCTCCCTTGAACATGGCACTCCCTCAGATAGACCTTCCTTGTGACGGCCTCTCAATATGAATCTTACCATCCTATGGCTTTAGCCTATATACCCTGATGTTCTTGCATCTATGTATCCTAACACTGTTTGGTGTTCATGAGTCTAGTGCTACATGGTTAAAACCATTGTCGTGCCTTCTATTGTTCAAGGGAAAACCTTTATCTTATGTTTCCTCCATCAAACCATCAAGGGTAACCTATCACCATGCCCTCTGTCACTTTGACCCAATGCTCAAAAGATTCCTCAAAAAACAATCATTCTTCTCCTGTTTCATGTTGAATGATGTAGGACACCTTATTGCCTACCTTTCGACAGGTATCTTCCTATTGACTTCAACACTCTATCTAGGAAGAAGACCCAGAAACACTTAAGTGCCTTGGTACTTGCAGACATCAGTGGTAGGTCACCTTGTGTTTGGTCATGGGTTTTCATTATTGGCCCCTGGTTAAATGATTCTACGAGTGTTCAACGACAAAAACATTATTCACACTCGCTAGATTATATTATGCATCTTGGAGACCATCACCATTATTGGTGGACATCCTCGCATCTATTAACGATCTCCATTATTGACTGGTAATTAGATGATTCCATGCATGTTCGACCTCGACACTTATATTCACATGTATCGATCTATGTTGTTGCAGTGAAGCGAAAATCAGGACCTTGGGTAGAGGCTTACATCACTCAGCCTTGTTTCCTCTCCCAAGTTGTGTTGATTGTTTTTTGGAGACAGTTCATGAGAATGATCCTATTATGACATGGGTTCCGCATTGTGCTTATCGGTGGCCAGCATCGTCATATCTATTTATTAAGAAAATCACTTGGACATAGCTACTGAGCATGGGAATTCCTGACTCGGGACATGATTTTAGTTGTTTTATATATGTTTTGTATCAAGTTTCTTGTATTGCCCGAAGCTCCGACCCTATCTCTCTTTTTTCTAAAGAAAAGGACAGTTAAATATAAATTATTTTGGCCATCATCGTGGCCTCTGATCTCACACTTTAGGGGGAATCTCTTATACAAGAAAATAACCTCCTTATCAACTCAGAGGAGAAATACATGATGACTGAAGGACTGACCTAGTTCACAGGTCCAATTGTCAATCTAACCCTGTCTAAACACTAGAAACCTACTTTATAAAGCTTCCTAGCAAGGCTAAGGGTGCGTTAGTTCCTAGGGTAACTTTGTTTGTTACCTCGAGAAGAGCATTATTGAACCCTAATGAGTTTCTATGGGTCAAGAGAATGATTTGACTGAGAAATATCCCAAGTTTCTCTCCTATGTCAGCTCACAAACGCAGGGAAACATTAGAACTCGACCTATTTGGGGGGATTAATAATTCCTAATGGAGTATGCAAACAGGAAAGAGCACAAATGCATGGAAAAATCACTACTTTTTCCTAATGGAACTCATCAAGGACTTGGCAACCATATCCTCACATGCTATATATGCAAGGCTAGGGCCATTATAAAAGAGGTCGAACCATTTGAAAGGATTCCCTATTTGACTGTCGAATAGAGTCTCAGACTAAGGCATTAGAAGAGGTTAAGAAGGGAGAGAGAGAAAGAGGAGATGGGGGGGTAAGGAAAGGTTGATGCAACTGATGGTTGTAATCACTCTTTCTACATCAATATAGAACTGCAATTGCATTGTCCACTCTGAGATGTTGATAGTATGACTTGCTTGTATGTTTATTCAATATCATTAGATGAAGTGGCTTAGATATATGCAACTAGATATCTTTATATGTTCATGCATTGTTTATCAAGTTTTTATGCTGTGATATTACACTTGTCTTTTCTATGTGCAGGTTTTGATCTGGAGCTGACTCAAGGGTCTTCTGCCTAGCTACATTGCGCTCTCTAGCAACACCACACTAAGACTCAAGGTAATAATTCCTTCTCACTTTGATATTCATTTGTTAAACATATATATGCATGTATCTTTGTGACAATTTCAGCTAATCTGACTATCTGCCAAGGATCCCGGGAAGATCCTTGAGGGTTTCTACATCACCAAACACCCGTGCATTAATCCCTATAGCACTTAGTGATACAACGCAGACCATATAGAATGTATAAAACATACTCTTCTTAATGAAACAACGTTCGTGACAAGATTGCATGAAGTGAGTGTGAAACATGTCTATGTAATGAAAACAACGCATACGCAAAATATTTCCCTTGAAGCAAAACAACATTCCCTTTGTGTGACAAAAATAATCCCTATGCCCAAACATGACACATACTACATAAAGATGAGAACGTGAACAACTCTTAAAATCAAGGACGAGGCTTGATATCATCGTCTTACAAACAAGTGACCAAGGAACGATCGATCATATGATCCAAGGTAGGCTCTGAAATTTGCATGCAAGAAAAAAATTGTGAGGGATGGTGTAGCCACTACAACATAATACAGAAATATATTCATCCACCTAGCAATGATGGAGCTTGGAAGCTTCTTGTTGCTAATATATGAAGGATGGAAATCAACATGAGAACAAATGTCTCACTGAAGAGCATCTTCAATTGAATGGCTTCATAGTAAACCATGCTTGCTGCTTTTGGAGCTCCCAGTTTTATGATTTTGATTCATCCACAAAGTAAGGTGAATTCCAAGAGTTATAGTACTCTAGATGTGCACTTTTCATTCACATTATTGTCGGACAAACAAATTTCAATTTTCAACAATGTACTTTAGAAAATAAAAACACTGAAATATCTCAATGAGAAGTTATCCTTAATGGGGCTTATCCATAGATCTATTCAGAGTCTTTATAGTGAGGTATATGATAGGTTTTTATCAAGAACACCAGGGATTAGCAGCTTCTACATTTGATCAGATCTTTAAGTGCATTACAGCTACATCATCCATCTTAACTTCCACTTTTTCTTACATTAATAAGAAGAGGGTCATCATATACAACCCTTAAGCCATCACTGAAGTTATCATATTCAGCTGACATGACTTTCCTTTATCAGAAATCATTAGGAAAGAGAAGTCATCAAGGATTTTAAAGCTCCCTCTAAAACCTTGGTTTAGGTGATCATTTTTCCTTAAATCATGAGCTTCCCTTACAGTAAATGAGACTTATCACATAGTAATGGTAATAATAAACTTCTAGAAAGCTTCAGGTCAGTTTTATAAAAGACATCATGAAATTATCTCAAAATAGTTTCCCTATCCTTCCTTGTTGAATGAATGCTACAAATGCATCAAATTACCCAGTCATCTATAACATCAAGATACCAAGAATAGGGTCTGTGGAAACTTTATTTTCATGCTCATCGGGGTCGATACATGGAACTACTCCAAATTTTCATGCACACTTTTTCCGGTTGCTGGACTTATAAAGATACTCAAAGGTGCCAACATGAGCTTTCATTGATTCCGTTGCTATATAAGGATAAGAGTATTTTATCCCACTCTATTCACTAA
The DNA here is from genome assembly GCA_000404065.3 of Pinus taeda. Lineage (NCBI taxonomy): Eukaryota > Viridiplantae > Streptophyta > Pinopsida > Pinales > Pinaceae > Pinus > Pinus taeda. The sequence continues at coordinate 6,620 of APFE030563434.1, forward strand.
TATTTCATCAGTTTCTAGGCATCTTCACACTTTCCCTTTTCAAGAAAACTCATTTGAAAACCTTTGACTTGATTTGGATCTCAGACAACAGACCAAACTAAGGCACCAACTATGTCTTGGTTAGTAGGTCCTTTTCACTGCATAAGAGGATCTCGACTTGATGTAGTTTGTGAAAAAGAATTCATAGAGGGACTAATCCCATTGCATCATATAGGGATGAATCCTCTAAAAATAAGGATCTTTCAACTCAGGCTCTTAGCCCTATTAGCACATCTAGAACTTTCTCTTCATTCAACAATCCTTCTCAAGTCAGATTTCTTAGAAGATATGGATCAAATATATATGTGAATGAGCCCTTATTATAGCTTCTTGGTTGTCAACCATATGAATTCTTACAATGGCTACATCAGACATAAGGATAGTATTAAGATCACAAGGAGACCTAGCTCCAAGGCATAATTTTCCCAATTTACTTGGTTCCTCCCTGAAGAGTTTAATAGAACTGCAACAGAACTCGAGGTCTAGGATAAAATTTGACCACTTTATTTCTATATATGTCTAAGAAATTAAAGGCATGTATTGTAATAATTATTTTGATCCAATTCATGTCAAATAATTGGTAAATTATATTTTACCAAAACTGATACCTAATGTCAGATTTGTTGAGCATATAGATCATTCGAGATTACAGTGCTAGGACTAACTATGACCTATAATCATAATTATTTTCTCTTGTAATAAAGTCATAACATGTGCATATTGATGCCATACATAACATCAATCATATAGTTGTGACATATAACATTGATGACCTGTAGTTGTGCAAAAAGAATTAACTTTGTCACAGAGATATCTATGGTGCAAGACACGGACCTATAAAGGTTACAGGGCTCTTTTTGAGGTAAATGAGCCACAAACAGATGTGAGTTTTAGTTCATTATCTAATGAATATTGGTAACCAATGCATGCTTGAATCACTCCTTATGTCTAAACAACTATCTTTGATAAGATATTTTAGGTGTCTTGAAGAAAGATATGGGTGACATTTCAATACTTCTTCTAATGCTAACTGTCTCTATGAATATATGCCAATATTGATTTACCTGCAAATAAGATTCCATCTTAATTTTTCATAAGAGATAATATAGGTATCTAGCCCTCTGGCTAGGGCTTCCTATTTTCACAGTATATTACTTAAGGTGGACTAATTTTCCTTTTGAGGCTTCAATTTTCATATGAGAGAAATTTCAAAGTAGGTTTAGGACTTGTCCAAGAGTCAAGAACTTGAATTCCTTGAGGATGACACTCTTTTACTTGTATTTCACTGCATGTTGCTTAGTATTCTCCTTATGCTTCTAAGACACCTGTAGATTTTTCTATTTGCAAACTGGGCCCAAAAACTTTCAGCAAGCACAAGAAATGTTTCTCAAGCAGATCTAATTCTTCTTCAACATATGAGGACCAGTTTTTGTTTCACGGTGTCATGACTCATAACTTAAGACAGAGAGGCTGCTATAGAACTTCTCAAAGATATATATCTATAGTCCTAATTATGCTCCCTTGATTAGGGCTTCTTTAATTAGTGAAGTAGAAATTTCAAATTGTCCCACTATGCACAGAGATCCTTTTATCTTTCAAATTTAGCTTCTAGGATACTTGTTAGGACTCAAATCTCCTATTTGTATATACCCAAAACCTTGTAAATTCAGACCACATAGATAATTCCTTCTAGGTTTGTTCTTCGATCTTCAAGAATACTCTTTGCGGGTTCAAACAATACACAGAGATTAAATATGATCTTCACTTCTTTGTCACTATTAAGACTCAGATTTCAGATCTTGAAGATAACACCCTTTATAAGGAATATATATACAAACTATGATTCAGTCAAGTATAGAGTGATAAAATTGGCCAAAAGAATCAGTCTTGTTGTTACTAACTCCTTGACTAGTATTTCATCTTTCATGCCTAGCATTTGATTTAATGTCTCAAGGAGATTGGTCCTAGGAATGCTTATGATTTTTGAAGAGATTAAGCCCTTAATGGAGACTTGTCAACAAGTTGCTTGGTGATTGGATTCTTCTCATGCTTGGGGTGATATTGATTATTTGGTAAATTGGTAGTAACAACATCCCCTTACATTAGGATGACGGGATAGCAAAGATCAAGTTTCATTGACTATATGGTTGGAACCGAGGAATAGAAGTCTGAAACAATGGATATTTGTGCACTTGGAGCATCCGATATAAGATATGTAGAGGTGGTATTTAATTTTACTAGGGAAGGTAGAAGAGGAAAATGGTTTTCACCTTTCAAAGTATCTACTCTAATGGCCTGTTATTTCCAGAATGTTGTGTTCAATTGGGCCTCAAACAAACAAAGGACCACTCAAACAACTTCAACATTTGGTTTAATTTCTAAAAGTCCTGATATTTCCCACATATTTATACTGTAGGGTGAGATGAATCCACACCATGTTGCACAAGTTCTTAAATCATATATAGATCCAAAACAAGCACTGAATTTCTTCACATGGGTAGCTCATAAACCAAAGTTCATGCACCACAGAAAGGTGAACATTTCTATGCTAGAAATTATGGGGTCAACCCACATGTTCAATTCAATGACAGAAATTCTGGATCTAATGGAGAAAAAAAAAAATTGTAAGACTAATTCCCTGACTTTTATAACAATTTTTTTGGGTATTTGGGTTCAGAGGAGTTATCCAACAAGTTCCTTTAGCCCTGGAAGAGATGAAAGGATCTGGGTTTCTACTAAATATCATGTCATACAATGGTTTGATAACTCTACTATTAAAATCTGGATTTTAGAGAGAAGCCATGGATGTATACAAGAAAATGATACCAGAAGACTTGTACCCAACATCAAATGTTATTCTGCACTTATGGGTTCCTGGGGGGTAAAGGGAGAAACGAGATAGGTATCAGAACTTTTTACATAAATGCAAAGGTTTTGGCTTGAAGCCCAATGCTTAAACCTTCACAATCTACATCAAAGTTCGAGGGAGAGTCGGGAGAGTGGATGAAGCATGTGGTATGTCGAGACAAATGAAGATAGGGGGTTGTGAATTGGATGTCATGGCTTTCATTGCATTGATGGATGCTCTTTTCAATGATGGTAGGTTGAATGAGGCAAGGGAATTTCTAAGTGAAATGAGGAGAAGCAAATAAAGGCATAATTCTGTCACATACAGTACTTAATCCACAAGTATGGTGATTTCGGAGAAATCAGTGTTGTCAAGGAGATTTGGAAAGAGATGGATGATAATGGATGTGTATTAGACGTGATTACATTCACTACTCTTATCAATGCCCTTTTCCTAGCAAGAAAATTTGATGAGGCCTTTGGAGCATTGGATAAGATGGTGAAGAAGGGAAACTCTCCCAATTCGATTACTTACAATTCTTTGATTATTGGGCTTCTCAAGGCTAACATATTAGAAGAAGCACTGAAACTTTTGCAGGTAACGCATACCAATGAATGCAAACCCACTTCTTTTACGTATAATTTCTTCATGGATTACTATGTTAAGGAGGGAAATTTTAGTGGAGAATATCAAGTCGTTTGGTAGATGAAGTGGAAGGGCATTGCTCCTGATGTTGTTTCCTTCAATCTTTGAATCAATTGTCTTGGAAGAGTAGGAAAAGTTAGAGAAGCGAAGGACCATCTTGAAGATATGAGATAGGTAGGCCTTTCTCCTGATACAATTACATATAACATGATGATAAGATGCTATTGCAAAGTAGGGAAGGTTGATAAGGCTATTGAGATTCTCTTTTAGATGATGAAAGTGGAGTGTGATCCAGATGAAATTATATTTAACAGTTTGTTGAGTATTCTTTACAAAGAAGGTGGAGCAGATGAGGCATGGAAATGTTTCAACAAAATACAGCACATTCATATATCTCCTACCATCGCGACGTACAATATTTTGATAAATGGGCTTGGTAAAAATGGTAAGATCAATGAAATGATAGAGTTACTTAAAGAAATGTCGGTAAGAAGATGCCCTCCAAATTTTATTACATGCAATTCAATAGATGGCCTCTACAATAACGGTGAAGTAGATTTGGCTTGCAGGATGATGCAAAGAATGGAAAAAGCTAGGTGCAAGCCTAGTGATTTTACTTACAATATATTAATTGATAGTCTTGTTAAAGGAGATAGGATAGATGATGCTTTCCAGTTGTTTAATTAGATGAAGGATTAGTTGTATCTATAACTTATCAGCTTGGGTAGTCTCCTACCTAGGCTAGAAAAATTTGGGAAGCTATATTATGGTTTGGAATTGTATAGGGAGTTATATCAAGTGAAGGGATTATTTCTTGATGATAACATGTGTGCAGCTCTAATTGATGGCATGGGAAAAGTTGGCAGGGCGGATGAGGAAATCTTGCTTTATGAAGAGATGTTGAAGAAAGGTGTCTTTTGGGATGTTTATGTGGTATGTTCTCTTATCGATTCGCTATGTAAGGCAAGGAGAGTGTTTGATTCCCACAGATTGTTTGAGGAATCAACACATAGAGGTGTTACTTTTGATACGGTAGCATATAATGTGCTCATTGCTGGCCTCTGTAAAGATTATTGTTTACATAATGCTTGGAATATTTTCAAATCGATGAAGACTTTAGGCCATACTCCTAATGTTTTCACTTATAATTCATTATTTTATGCTCTTGGAAAAGTTGCCAATATGGATGAATCCTTCAGATGTCTTGGCAAGATGCTTGCAAGAGGATGAAAAATGTATACAATTACCTACAACGCTCTAATTTCAAGCCTTGTAAAGGCCAATAGAGTAGATGAGGCCTTAAGTATATATGATGACATGATGGAAAATGGATGTCCTCCCTCACCCTTTACTTATTGTCCTTTAATTAATGGGCTTTGCAAGGCAGGAAGAGTGGATGAGCCAAACGATCTCTTTTAGGAGATGGCCAAAGCTAGGTGCATGCCTAATTGTGCTTCTTACATTAGTCTTATGAATGCATTTAGGCAATTATGGAACTTACATGATGTATGCAAATCTAGAATGTAGCATAGGGCATAAAACCAGATCTAAATCTTACTTCGTTATCATAGATAGCCTTTGTATGAAGGGTAGGGTAGATGATGCCCTTCACTTTTTGAGGAATTGAAAACTCACTGCTTGAAGCCAGATACCACTCCCTATAATATCATCATTTATGGATTGAGAAAATCATAAAGGTATATGAAGGCCTTAATAATTTTCAATGAAATGAAAAGAATGACTTTGTTCCAAACCTATTCACCTATAACTCCTTGAAAAACCACTTTGGAAATGTAGGCATGGGAAAGCAGGCAGAGTACTTATATAAAGAACTACTATCAGAGGTGCATGTACCAGATTTCATAATACATTGATCTGTGGGTTCAGTAGAGCATGTCAAGTTAACTGTGCATATGGAATATTTAAATATATGATTTCTTATGGTTGTAAGCCTACTCCAGTGATATATTCTTACCTACCTAATTGAATAAGCATCTTTAAACTTCACAATCTATGAATTTTGTGCATTTTAATTTTTTCTACCAAAAAGAGGCACCACTCATTTTCTTTCCTACTAAAAAAGCCTGAAACTTGTTATATGCATCTCTCCCTGTTTTCCTCAATTTTCTGTTTCTAGATGTTTAAAGTTTGTAGCTCTCTATGGCTTAACTGGAAAGAGTTGTTTAAAGTTTAAACCACTTGTGTTTTTTATAAAAGATGCGCATTGCATTTAGCACAAACACTCCAGATTATTTTTAATAAATCCATAGAGATAGGACTAAGAACATGGTCACTACAGAATCTACTATGAGATATAGTTTTTCCTCCTTTGAATATCTAATTTCTTTTCTATACATTTACAGGGACTTGCATTTATCAAGTCTTTTACTTATCCTCTACACTAGAAAGGTTTTTTCTATTGATCTTGTAGGTTGTTGTAGAGGTAAGTTCATTTAGGTTAATGATTTTTAGATTGACTACTTCTAAGGTATCCACATCCCTCATAATCATGATGGTGGGTCATAACATTGTTCTGGAACAATAGCCGCAAAAAACAATAGTTACTAAGTTTGAATTCTAATTTGATTCAATACAGAAAACATTTGAGTGCCTAAAATCCAATAAGGAAAATCCCAGAGTATACATTTTACACATACAAAAACATATGAATTTTCAAAAATATTAGAAAAATTCCTCTATTTTTGGCTCCTTGGCCTTGGCTAGACTATTTTCCTTTGTTTATTTTGTATTTTGATGTTGGGTGTGGAGCCTGATTATCTTCTTTATTCAGAAGTATCATCACATTGGACCCCAGTCCATAATGTGGTGGCAACGCCACCCATAAATGTACACTGCTAGGGGGGTCCAAGCAGGAGTGACAATGATTTTTTGGAGCCCCCCCTCATAGGGGATCGGGGGCAGCACCCCCGAAGCTAAAAATAGATGTAAAATTGCCTTGTAAAATGTTGTAATTTCATAGTCAATTTGGGTCATTCATTAGGCAGAGATCTAACGGTAGAAGTTATGTTTAATTTAGGTTTTTTCTATAGAAGGAAACCCCTCACTATATATGAGGGAATTTTATTGTGGCTATGTAGATCTATATTCTGAGCAAGAAAGAGAGAGGAGATTGTGTGAGAGCGAAGAGGGAATTACAGCAGATCTGCTATAGGTTGTATCTCTTCATTTTGTTGGAAATATAAAAGGAAGGACTGATTGTTTCTCCATGGATGTAGCCCAAATTGGGTGAACCATGTATATTTTTATCTCTCTTCTTTTATGTGTTTTCCGTGTTTATATTTCTGCAATATATTTTATGTGTCCCATCTCTCTGTAATATATAATTTTCTAACATTTGAGATGTTTGCTAGTCCTAATTGGATAGAAATGTTGTTCTTGTATCTAATGTTGTATAAATATATCCAGACATAAACAAAAGCACATAAAGTTGCATTTTTTTAGGAATATGAGCAGTCTCAATCTCAACTCATATCTACCTGTTATTACACACCACATCTCTGATTATCCCAACTTAACAGTAGAAGAGGGAGAGATTTTTTATTAGATATTTTGATTTATTACAAATGACATGGTGTTTCAGCAGTGTCATGAATATATATTCATATACATTAATGAGAACGGTCACATAACTACCTTGTTGAGTGAGTATGAGTGGGAATGCTTCATCTCCTTTTTGTTGTGGACGGACTATCAAATATGCAACATATTTCATCAATAGAGTGGCCTATTTCTAAATAAAAGCAAACTTGTTGGCTTTACATATTTGATAAGAAGGGTGCATACTACAATTTTCATTTGAAATGGAATTTCATTGTTATGCCAAGTTGGTTGCATTGAGGAAAGATTTATATACCTTGTTCTTAAGTAGTTTTGACATTTGGGGTTTAACCCTAATGTGTGTAATTCATCAATAGTTGGTACAATTAGTTAGTTGGTCTTGCCTAAAGCATTGAACAGTTAGGAGAAGTCTACAATTTCTCAAACCACTACAAGAAAAGCTAAACATACAAACCAAACCATGATGGTATCTTAGCATTGAGCATATTGAGAAATCTAGTTCAACTTCTCAACAACATGCAAAGGAGTTGCACCGAAAACGAAGTTCTCAAAGATAGAGTATTTTCACAGTCTTTGTTATGATTTTGAAATATTATTGTTGATTGTTTGCAAGTTATACAAGAGAATAACCCATCTCACTAATCCTCAACAATGTTCTAGAGTGGTTTCCCACTCAGACTTACATAAAGAACAGATATCTAGTAACCATTATGAATACAAAGATCTTTGCATATGCTAAGAACAAGAATCACATTACAATTCCACAAGGATCCCTGTTGGTGAAGCGAGTGGGTTATAATTCCCTCATTTTTATATCAAAAACCATTTTTCCCTTTTCCCTTCTAGTCAAGTTAACTTTGGAGGTCATTTTCGCAAGTTTTCCCTTCCCCATGGCTTTCTAAGCTCTAAACTATTGTGTCACCTTGATTAGAACATGAACAGTAAACATGGGTGTGATTTGCCTATTCTTTGACCAGGTCTCAACCTACGACGAATAGTACAATAAAAAAAGAAATATACAAAATCATCACCTAATATGTTAATCACAATCAATAATATAGTAAAACAACAAGAGGCGATGAGTCTCGAGCACCATATCTTGCAATAGTTTCATTATGAGTGTCACATGAGTATTGATAAGTGCTAATGTATTAATAAGTGTTTATGAGTGTGGATTTTATCATGAGTATTGATGTATTGTATTACTAGCTTGTTTATAGTTGTACATTGAATTACTACCTCCTTAATAATAGTTGTTTTGTCTAAGTTGTCAACATATGTATATGTCTTTGTGTTTGTGTTTTCGCTGTATTGCTTTTAAGTTATCAAATTGTAGTGTTATCAAATGATATTAGATACATGCATTGATGATAATTATTGCAATTGTAAGATATTTAACAGTAAAAGTTTAAAACCATTTTTATGAGGACTGTGTTAATTTAGTCTCATTTGTGTTATTGTTTTCCATTAGATCAATACCTAAAAAATACAAATTCGGGGAAAATCCAAAAATAAACATCATTATTTTCTAAATTGTCAATTAATTTTTTTCTAGTATTTTCTTGAAACAATAAAAACTATTCAATTTAAAATATGATAACAGGATTCATCATGCTTCCATTGAATAAGGATATTGTTTTTGAGTTTGTCTTTTGTTCTTGTAGAATATGGTACTGGCCATTTTTCAAGTGAAATTGTTTTTGTTCTTGGTTATGACAATGCTAGTAAGGTGTAGGCCTTTTGTACCACATGATCATTTTTTCAAGATGCATGTCCTGTGTGGACAAAAATAAGCATTCAGTTATCACCACCTAAACTAAAGCATCGTTTCTATTATTAGGTGCCATCAATGTATGTCAGGTTATTGCAAGGTTATGGTGTGATTGATTCTGACTCTCAAAAGGTTGTTGCATCAGCTACACATCAATTGTGTCTTATGATAAAGAAGTTATCTTTCATTTCTAAACTACATTGTCCTTTATTTCACACAGATATATTAAAATGCAGAAATCATCCTTTTGTTAGTTGAAGTACTTGTGGGAGGACATAGTTATCATTAAAACGGAGAAATATTTAAACCCTGGAATTCTACTTTCCAATTTATCAAATACTAGCTCTTTTAATCCAACATTAGACAGGACAACACTCATCAACATTGTGTTATTATCGTTGACTTTTGTTTAATGTACTATCAAATGTTATGCACTATGTACTAGTTAGAAAATTATGCGCCATTTGAATTTTTGGTGTCACTTCTTAATAGTTTTTGTCAACCAGTTCTTGGTGACGTCAAATTTCAACCACCTAAGGATTATGATCTTTCAAGAGAACTTATAGAGTTAGGTTTAAAGGTCATACCACATTTGTTAACAGATATTTCCACACTAGTCCAACAAGGCATCACAAGAGAATCATTCTGGGTATAAACACAAGCTCATCTTGTATTTCACTTCATCTACTTAGAGGAGAGCTCTTGGAGAGCTTCCTTCTTGAATAAGATAAGTTGTCATTCTTGAATTTTTCTGAAATTTTTGAACATTGTAAGTGACATTTTACATTAATTACCATTATCATTTGGTTGCACCTTTGGAATTCATTCTCCACTGCTTTTTACTACACCCAATATGTGGTGCATGGTAACTAATGTAGATTACCCATTATCATGAATCTCTATTAGACAATTATGCACAAGGTTGACCTTGATTAGAGTTGTTTAAATTAGCACCATATCATAAGTCTTGGCTCATCTAAAAACTATCCAAAGATGTTTGAAATGGTATAATTCCTTTATGACTAAAGGTATATGAGACTTAGAGAGCACCCACATGGTATGAGAATAAAGCTATTGATTGATAATTTCCATTAATATTGCTTTTTACCTAAGGAAAGCCTCATGGAAAAACCCAAGGTGTGTTTTTCCAAATCATGGATGGCATCCCTAGTAAAATTGTTGGTGTGGACTAGTGAAGCTCACCAAGATGGATTTGCACTGGACACTTGTTGGCATGGAACTTGCCAAATGTCAAGAAACATTAGTATCGAATGGTTGATCTAAGCCTTTGAGATAATTTCCATGGTACTTGATGACAAGTTAGAACATATCCTTAAAATGGTTACCTTCATGATGTTATGGGCCAAATTCCCTTTCTCCTTGCAAATTCGACTTCATAAATGTATTAGAGATGGAGCATTAGCAGATGCACACTCAAGCTCTATGGATGATTGGTGAATTATCTTTTCCATTTATGTATCCTAAGTGAGTTTCTTGGGTATGAACATCAAAAAATATCCATGCAGGTAAAATACACATTGAAATCCATTTGACATCCATTTCACTGAAAAATTTTCCATGATCAACTGGTTTTCCATGCCTCTTATCCCACATAAAAAAAATGTCTCATTATTTGAATGACTTTATCTAAGACTTATTGTCAAATTGCTTCTTTATTTTTCCTTGAATATTTGTGGGTTTTTCAAAAGCCTTCATCCTTTGCTCGTTCAATTCAACTAGTTGTTTTATACTTGCCTGGTTTTCCTCCTAATCTGAAGTGAAATGTTACAACAATTTGTATAGAGGAATCTTCAAATTGACGGGCAAGGTCATGTTCATTTTGTAGACTAGCTCAAAATGATTTTTACTGTAGTTCTTTTCCTGGTGGTGCAATCTTCCCAAAGGGAAAAGTTAACTTTGTTGTCCCAACATTACTTATTATCTCTGAGGGATTTCTTTACAATCTTAATTAGGTTCTAGTTGCTACATTTGGCTAAGCTATTCCCTTGGGGATAATAATATGCTGAGTGGGATAATTTTCCATAATTCAAAACCAATCCTCAAAAATTTAATGGATATGAATGCTTTGACATTGTCTGTAGTGATTTTAGCAGAAACTCCAAGTCTTGTGATGATATTTTCTTTTATGAATTCAATTATCATTTTTTTTGGTTTCCTTCTTTGTAGGGGATTATTAACCCACCTGGAGAAATAATTAGTGGTAGTGATGGTCCATTTACTCTC